>JADDOH010004628.1:0-113013 GCA_016648135.1 Agrypnia vestita
ATTTATAGTACCTTTTTGGCGATCCACGTAGAGGTGGCCGTAGCAACACACGTTAAGCGGCTGGTTCGGGTTTGCTGGCCCGGGGCTCAAGCTCCATCTCCGGCTGCTTAATTTTTTTTAGCCATAAATTCGAACGAAATTACGGACGTTACACGATACTACGTATGGACACACATCGAAATTGTTATGTTTGATTAAATTTATTTTTGATACAATCGATCGCTTTAAGGATGTGAATTTTGGCTTCACACTTTTTTGCATGATGAGCAGGTCTTAGAATGTGAAGTCAGTCAAAAAGAATTTAAAGAAAAAAATTCAAAATACGATTATTCTATCTAATTAAATAGTTAAATGACTGAAGAGATATCGAAAAGAGAGGGACTGCAGGACACAAAGTATACAGTGCTCTGAATGCAACTATGTCCAATAAAATTCTGTAAAGAAAGCAAGACTAGCAGTACATAATGGAGTTTTAATGCCGACTCTAATATATGGAAGTGAGTCACAAAAAAATAAAGGAAATAGACTGAATGAGGTAGCTTAATCGTAGAAAACTTCTATACAATGGAGTGGAGAATGAAGAATTACAAGTGAATATTATGCTGGGTGTAACGTATTTGATAGAATAAAGAGGATCTCTGAGATGATTTGGCCATTTGGAACGGATTAATAAGGAAAATATTGTAAAGAAAATTTACGAGGCGAGTCAACAGAAACAATGAACGTCCACGGAAGATCTGGCATAACCAGATAAATGAAATTTTGAAGGATGGCTCTGTGAGAAGCATCAAACATCTGAGCATGCATGACAAAATGTATGAAAGTAGACGTGGTAAGTCAGGACTGGAGAGTGTGACGTTCTATCCGCTCTGCCTATCCCTCTGGGAAATGGGAAAAAAGTGATGGTTAGTTGGTTGAAATGTACAGTTCCAAAACTCGACATAAAGAATTATGAATATTTGTGTAATTAACGTGACCGAGATGTTACCATTACTTTTAATTAAGTAGAATCTATATATTAATTACTCCAACCAATGTCGTTTCTGCATTTGGATAATTTCTGTTGCCAGTTTAAAAAAAAACATTTTAGAGTACATTAAAAAGATTAAAAAATATAGGAATACGAACAAACTGATATCAAAAAACATCCAAATCCAAATTATCGAAAATTAAAATATCGGAACTTATAGATTTTTTTAAATATTTTCGTGGAATCCGTGTATTCAAAACAGCCAACGTAATTGCAGTCAACGAATTTTTGTGCTGGTCATACCACAGAATGACGCTTTATGACATTGACAGTAAGTATACGTTTACGCTTTTCTTTTTATTGTTTTTGCATTAATCTTGCTTCAATAAACGTTCAAAACATTTATTTATTAAACATTTATTACGCTTTATATTTTATTTAAACTGCAAAGTGAACTTAACCTTAGATTAACGTCATAACGTCTATCATATAACCTCAAAAGACTCACAGCGCGTGGCGCGAATGTCATTTTACGTGTCATTTTCTCCGTATTTATACATAAATATTATTATTTTTCAGAATTCCGATGGAATACTCAACATCACAAAGCGGCAATTTGATAATGCGATTCGAGTTCACAATATGAAAGAAGAAATGCCAGACGTAGACTGTCAAACATAACAGAAGAGGAATGTGAAAGAAGGAATGCTGACCAGCGGGAACGTAAAAATGCTAGGCAAAGAGTGTATGCTGAAGGAAGAAAAGCGAAATCTTATTTTAAATGTGCAGTACAACTGTGCTAATGCATTTGCATCTTTCGGAGTGCAAATAAGTGACATACCAGGTGTAGGCCCGTATTGTTTAAAAATTTCAGGTGAAGTATATCGTAGAACGTCTAGAAGTTTGCAGAGTGATGGAGAGGTGCCGGCATATGCGCAACTATATGTTTACGATGCGGATGAAGCAGTCAGGGTACGTATGAGCCATCCGTCTAACCTTAGATGTCAACAAAATATAATGGAAACTATTGATAATGTCATCCGTCGTGTAAGTCCATATGCTCTCCAATACAAAAGGTTGAAAGAAGCGGTTGAGGAAGAAGAATCTATAGTTGCAGAGCACGGGGGCCAGATGCGGAATATTCAACTACTCTTTACGCGTTCTTCGTTAGATGACCAAAGAAGGTATAATGCTCCATCTAATAATAATGAAGTCGCCATTGTGTATGTAGCAGATTACGAAGGTAGGTTCCCGCCAAACGTAGATTTTGCTGTTCACCCTAAGAATGTAGGAGGTCTCCAGCGTATTAATATGTTATCAAAACATTTAGATCCGATGGTTTTTCCATTGTTATTTCCATCAGGTGAATTTGGTTGGACTCTACAGCCTTAAATAATACAACATTAACTGCATGGTTTAAACTTAACCAACAAGATAATGAGGCATGTAATATTAAGTATCAGGATTTAACTAATTTCTATGTTTTTTCTAGCAATAAGCAGTGGAAGAAGAGGCAATGTGGCGGGGACAAGATTATTGGTCGCATGTCCCCCGTTTCTCCTAGAAATATAGAATTATACCATTTAAGACTTATTCTTTTACAAGTGACTGGGGCTACGTCCTTTGAATCTTTGCGGACTATTAATGGTTGTCTTACTTCCTACATTTCGTGATGCAGTACGAGAATTAGGACTCATCGATGATATTGGAGAATGGCAGTGTTGCATGGCTGAAGCTTCAACGTATATGATGCCCAAAGCTCTTCGTGACCTATTTGTCTTATTAATGATTCATTGCCTCCCACCAGATCCGTTGCAGCTGTGGAACGATTTCAAAGATTTGATGTCAGAAGACTTTAGTCGTCAAGGTGCTACTGCAGAAATTGCACAAAATTGTTCCCTTTTGTATATTCAAAAGGCATTAATAAATGAAAATTCTTCATGCACATCACAGGGTTTGCCGGGACCAGATTACAGCAATACTTATAATGAAGTGGTTGATATTAATTTAGCATTAGAAAGTTCTTTAGGGTCAGAGATGGCTGGAAAACTCAATCGAGAACATTGTGCTTTCGACAGTATATTAAGTAAAAAATTTCAGATGTATCTGAAACAAAAAAATGTTTCTTTATTGACGGTCCTGGTGGCACAGGTAAAACGTTCCTTTATAAGACTATTATACATACTTGAAGAGGAAGATCTAAGAAAGTTTTATCTGTTGCTTGGACAGGAATATCAGCAATTTTATTACCAGGTGGACGTACATGTCACATGGCTTTTAATTTACTTCTTGATTTATAGAATAACACAACATGCAGAGTGACATCCAAGAACCGTGCAATTATAAGTGCAGCTGATGTTATCATCTGGGATGAAGCGCCGATGGCGCCAGTTATAGCTTTAGATATAATTGAACGTACTCTGCGCGATATAATGGGTAATAATGATATTTTTGGCAATAAAGTAATCATTTTGGGCGGCGACTAGACAAATTCTACCAGTTTCTCGAAGGGCTTCTCGCGGTCAGTTAGTAGCGACATCTATTAAAAACAGCCAACATTGGAAAAATTTTACTATTTTCAATTTGAAAACTAATGTCCCCGCTTTAGAAGGTGAAAATTCATTTACACAGTGGCTTTTAGATTTAGGCGATGGAAAGCTGCCTCCTGTGGAAGGAAAGTATGCGTCATCAGTGCTTATTCCAAATGAAAGTGTAAGTCAAAATGTTGTTCAAAGCATATATAATGAAGTACATTCTATAGCGGATGTTCCCCTAATGAGTAAACGAGCGATACTGTGTCCAAAGAATGAACATGCTCGATTGGTTAACGAAGATGTACTCGGGCGTTTAGAAGGTCCAATCTTTACATTTTATTATGTGGATAGTATTAAAGATGATGGTCGTGAAATGGACTACAAAATGATATATTTTTAAAATACATTCATTTATCAATAATCATTAAACTAAAATGCTATGTAATTTATTAATAAATAAGACGCTGTAATTTTATCGATAAAAATAAATACAAAGAAGAATTTGACAGCTGTTTCATTTTTTGTATGTCACTGACAGCTACCATAGACAGTAAAACCTGATTTTTTCACTGAAATTTTGTCTGTCACTGACAGCTACCATAGACACTAAAACCTGATTTTTTTCTCCTCAATGTTGATGAATTCATTATTTTTAAACCAGCCAAACTTAAAAACTCAGAGTTGACAGCATCACAATATTATAATATAATAGTAACTGTCAAGAAACAAAAAAAGAAATATTGCTTACTTCAAAATACGGCAAATTATCAAATTGTATTAACTTTGTAACAGTAAGGAAATCAATTGTGTTTGTTGCAGAGCAAACACAATTGGCCGCGGGACGACCGTCATTGGCCGCGAAGCGGCCACAATAGCAAAAATGGAAATTTTCCAGATACAATTGGCCGCGAAGCGGCTGACGTAGGCATAGGTAAACAATTGTGTTTGCTGCACAGCAAACACAATTGGCCGCGCAGCGGCCATGGCTGGCCGCGGAGCGGCCGTCATTGGCCGCGAAGCGGCCACAATAGCCGCCCGCAGGGCCTAGCAGTAAGCAATCGGCGAAGCCGATTGCTTTCCTGCTAGTTTTATTTAAATGTGCATATAGTGTGGGGTTCATTAATGTTCTTCTTTTTTTCTTTTGTTAGAACCTTGATCTATGTTACGTCAGCTCTCTCTCTATCTCTTTGGTGGTCTCCTTGGTGGTCGGCGCCCCTCTGGAATCCCGCGCATAACGGCTCTGGGAAGTGTCGTCTACTCCATTCTCTCGACATGGTTCGCTGCCTGCTCCATCCTACAATATTTTGTAAGTCGCAGGTTCTGCGGATTTCTGTATTAGGTACTCTGTCTCCGAGGGTCTTGCTCGCAATGGGTCTTAGAGTCTTCATCTCGGTAGTTCTGAGGAGGTGTTTAGTTCTTACCATGTCCGCTCTTGCTTCAATACCGTAAGTCATGATATTTGCTTTTTGATACTTTGCTTTCTACTAGCGATTTTTTATTGGCCCATACAGTGTCTCTTAAGCACCCGGAGATAGCCGCTGCTGTGTTTGTCTGCTCTTTGATTTTATTGTACAGATCGCTGTAGCTGAATATTTCCACCTCAAGGTACTTAAATTTCATAACCTGTTCTATGGGTTTATTGCCTACGACCAATTTCCATCTTCGAGATTGTCTAGATATTGTAAGACACTTAGTTTTCTCGACTTAAATGATCATGTTGTACTTCCTGCATGCAAGCTGGAACTTACAAAGCATTTTTTGTAAGTCATATCTCTTTTCGGCCAGTATAGTAGCATCGTCAGCGTACCATACTACATTAATGATGGTTCAATAATGTTCAAATTTTCAAATTCTCTTGTTAGAATTAATGTTGGATATTTTCTCAAAATAAAGGATGCGCATTATGGGAGGTCTTTGAAACATAGCGTTCCAATTATCGAATGCGAGCATTTTAAATTGTAGCCAGGAAACCTTAAAGAAAAGCATTGAATAGTAAGCATTTAATTAACCAAATTGAACATTTAAGATGCAGAAGAGCGATTTATCTACAAGTTCTAGTCCATGTGATTTAGATAAATAACTACAAGTCTCCGAGAGAACCCATCCATTATACAGTTTCCGCGTGTCACTCATTTTGTGTGCAGTTGTCACGGAACCTGCAAGACAATTTGAAATTGACTTGAACATTAATATTTACTCAAGCTATAACCCGTCGAAAATGACTATATATTTCGGTCCCGAGCTAAGGCTTGTAAGAATAATGGCACAGCGACATTTTGTTTTAGTTTTAATTAAAGAATTACCTTTAGGTCTCAGTCATTTTATATTGTTGTTTGTTTGTTACGACTGTTAATTTGAAAAAAAAAAAAAAAAAAATTTATGTATCTTTTATGATATAAAAATAAGATCTCCTGTTTTTATATCATAAAAGACAATGAAAATGATTAAACCCACATATAACGCAATGTTCTCATAAATTGCATACTTGACCGCAATGCGGTATTCATTAAATATTTTGGAGAAAATACATTTTTACTTTTACTTAACATTTTGAATGCCAAGGGGTTGAACAAATTTTAAACGAAAGGAAATATTAAAAAAAAAATTATTTAAAATACTAGCAATATTATTCAATTTAGAGCATCCTCAGTAAGTTATTGATATAAATGATCCACGAATAATTTCATTATCCAGAATCAGATCGGGAATATTCGCACATACACATATACAGTATGCTACAACCAATACATAAACGTTACACACATGTATGGAAATCAACAGATAAAGATGCTGGAACTAATCTGGAATTCATATCAGGACACATTTTCATACGACATTCCGGATACAGTAACTCCACATGGATCGTGATATTTATATGGAGGATCAAAGAGGCTTTCCGGGTTTGGGATCTTTTTAGTAAATATTTTCTAGAGACTTTTATCTGAATACACGTTTATATTCACTGCTATTAGTTACGTGTGAGAATTTTATACGAAAAACTACGTGTTTTCAAATAATAACTTCACTTTCAATCCTAATCGTCAATTTGAAACAAAATATTGCATCAATGAAAATGTGTATCTGAGAGCCAACATGTCACATGTGCAAATATCTCATTTTACAGGGAACGGAATTTATGATTTTTTTCATCAGATATTTATAACATAATATTTTATTTATTTTTGTAACATCATTGATGAAGACGCTATTCTCTGGAGAACAGACAGCATTTTTCTATTAAACGGAAGAAGAAGATGATATCTTTAATATAATGCTCTTTATCTCAATTCCTTTATTTTAAAGATAGATATATCTTTAAAGACTTTACTTCTCCACCTTGGCTTTGGTCTTTCCAAGTCTGTGAATACTGTAAGCCTTACGTTCAGCAATGACTTAAACGTTTGTTGTTCATATGGTTAGAAAAAAATTAACAAATTAAAGAACAAGAAGAAATAAGGAAAATAATGAATAAGAAAAATTTAAGAACAGTGCTCCAGAACAATTTGTCTCCCTTCGCCGCGACCACGTGACAATATTTAATAATTTTCACACAAATAAAATTCGTAAAATAAATTTTCTCTTTCTCTTTGAAAAATTTTCATTAAAAAAATAAGAATGAGTACCTATATATATGTATTAAATGAAAATGAAACTCCAAAAAATATCTGAACTCATCTGTAAAACAAATTAAATTTAAACTGGCTTTGAAAATATATACCAAAAAGGCTTCCTACATCAAAAGACTTCCATTTCAATTGCTTTCGAAATGAGTTCTCAATTTAACAATTGGCGAAACTTGAAACTCTATAATTAAAAGCAATATTGATTTCTCAAATTATCAAGGTATGTCTTTCCTGAATTACAGATTTTCTACGACAAAATAATTAAATAATGGTTGAAAATTTGAAACAAATATGTAATTGATTTGTTTAGCTGTAATACGCTTATCAGGCAATCATATAGTGCTTGAAAATTCAGGCAAGCTATCAAATAATCCCTGTTTAAAAAAATCTCTTTGCAAAGCAAAGTTTGAGAATAGTAATAATATTTATGTGACGTATATTTTGTGATCCTTTGTTAACTTAAATTATTTGAATTTTTTGGATAAAAACACATTTTACTGTGAAGTTTCAATTTAAGTAAGTTCTATGACATTTAAAAAAAATTCTCTAACTGTATAATTTACAGAAGACAAAAAACGTTACTCATTAATATTACGTTACCTTAATTGGTTTTGTAGCGAAATTGGTAAAAAAAGTTCCGATTTTATATCTCAATGGTAATAAAATATTATTTCATTACAGAGATTTTTCTGTGCATTTTTATTATTAGTTTAAAATATAATTACATTATACTTTAAAAAAACTCACCCAAAATACTGCAAAAATAAATTGAAAAAATATTTTAATTACAATGGGTTGATGTTTTGAATTTATTAACTAATAGTGGTGTCCACATGGACATGCACATTTTGTTCATTGAATGACATGAATTTTTAATTTTTACATTTAACATTCATTTTAAAAGGTTCTTGAAAATCACTAATTGAAAGAAAAAATACTTTTCTCTAAGATTTTTTATAAAATAACCATATCCCAATGGATAAGGTGCATTTTTTCATTTCACTAAACAAAATAATTGTGTTGCAATGAAAAAGTTACGACCTGTTATGATTTTTATTTATAAAATGGTACGATAATGTTCAAAAAAGTGTTAAATAAGTCAAAATTACATTTTCCACGATGAGTTCAAATTGCAGAACATTATTTTTTCAATAAAAACCATCGATTAAAATTTTTGATTTTCAGGAATATGACATTAAATATACCTACTACAATAATTGCGATAATTACGCTCGACTAACACAATATAAGACCAAAATCGGCAAAAATAATATTGTGTCCCTATGGAGACCCGTGACACTAATACAAACTACATATTCAGTTAAGTTAATCAACGATAATGATACCTTTAAGTATATTCTCACAAACTATTATATAAATTGACATATAGTATTTCTAAGCAAGTTTTGCTGTTACAATGTCCGGCAGGCTAAGGCGATCAGATCACGTCGTACGAACGGACAACTCCAAGCGTTGAAAGCGGTATGTGAGGGAGTTTTATCGGATAAAAGATTTCTTGGCCACGCAAGCGTGAAGTGGGAAAATTCGCAAGAAGATTGCACAAATTCACTTGTGTCTCACTGTGAGAGAATAATTTAAAAACATTATGTTTAACATCAACGACAAGATATATTAAATAAATTATAAAAAATATTTCTTCAGGGCCCGTTGTGTCAACTTGTATATAGTTGTCGACGATATTTTAGGCTGTGAATCTCATTTAGGACGATGGCGCAATTTTTGATGTTTGTCATCAAAATCGTCTTTATTTAATTTTTTGACATTGTAGTATTATGTCGAATGTCAGGCATTTCGGATGATAATCTGATTCTCAGTATCTCCTTAAAAGAAAAACTACTTATTTTTTTATACCTCAAACAAGCAAAGGCCTTTAAAACATCAATAGTCTACCAAAAATCTACACAAAAGACAGTAAATATAAAGGAGTTTAAACTGGAGTGCAAAAAGTTTAAAATGAAAAGATTAATTATGTTATACAATAATTTTTAATGTAAATCATGTATTTGATTTTAATGTATATGTATTCGGAACTAAATAAACAGTAAAATAAGAATAATACTTTTTGTCGGAAGGATTTTTCCGCAACTCTTAATGAAATTGCCGTTTAGCATTATCGACAGTAAATTGTTTTCTCCATCTCATAATTCATTAAGTCTTGATAACTTGACACTCGTATACCACCACGACATATGTTATACCACAGAATAGGTGAAAAGGTGGGTAGGTGATGTATCTGGAAAACGATTTCTTGGGTTGTAGTTAGGGTAAGTCATTACCACCGTTACAATGACAAAAAATGGAACAAAAACGAGTGTGAAGATGTCAAAAATTGCGCACAGTGCGCACGCCATCTTCCTAAATGAGATTCACGGCCTAAAATATAACATCGGCTTAGTAAGATTCATAGTTTAAACGTCATTGTCAATATATGATCCAAGTTAATACAACCGGCCCTAAATGATCCATAGTGATGAGAGAGTAAGTTAAAATATATAAGTAAGATATTTTTAAACTCTGCACCTAGAGTTTTATCTTATTTTGCCTGTCTTCGCATAAGTAAGAATGTACATAGGTACATATTTTTACATAAATTGTTGTTAAAGGTAACCAATTTACCTCTTTACGAGTGCAGAGTTAATTAAAAAATAGAACCCAGCCAACTATGGTTCACAAGGCAACCCCATATTAAACTGTAATAACGGGATACGCGCCTAAGAAAATATTGAACACGAAACAAACCCTCAGCTGGTAACAAGAATAAGTATTATTCGAAGGAATTTCACATGATAACCATTGTGCAAGGAAAAAATGAGAAGCATTCAGAATTCACATTTTTTAAACATTATCTTACTTGAACTTTTTTGTTTATATTAATATTTTTATAAAATTTACCGCAATTATATATTTACTAGCTGGAAGTCATAAAAATGATGGTACTTTTAGATGTCGGTTTCTTTAATAACAAATATTTATTTTAAAAAATAGAGAAAAAAAGATGAAAAAAACCTTTATACTATAAAGATGTTACGGATATTACACAAAGTTTTCGTTGAGATGGACGGATGGACTGACATATGGACGGAGGGACGGACATACAACGAAATTATTATAATTGGGATTTAAATGTTTGTTTCGGAATTATTTCATATATAGGTACCTACACAAAAACATATACAAGAATAATATGTTATATATAATTTAAAATATAATTATTTTCCGAGTGTTCTAGTATTAAATAATTCAGAAGAATATCACAATATAATTACATTAAAAAGAATTTTGCCTAATATTCCACTTTAAAAATATAGAGAAATATAATCACTACCAGCTGCGAAATTTAATAAACTATATCGTGGGAAGGACCACAGGTGTCTTAAATATAGTCTATTCGAATATATGAAAGAAACTGATTAGAATATGTATACGACTTTCAAATGTTTGAAAATGTGTGGATTTTCTTACGGTGGAATTGGTAATCACTGATCACACAGGTCATGTATACAAGGTTCCATATAAATAGCTACATCTCTGTAAGACTTCTTTAATTTATCTTATCAGAAGAAGTGAAAAGAAGAAATTAATTAAAAATTAATTTGAGTGTTGTCAGTAAGATATTTTTCATTAATGTTTTGTTTGCTTTCAAATAATATTCATTAGATCAGTTCTATGGTTAAGTCCTATTACCTTGTCTAGAACTGAAAAAAAAGTTTAAGAAAACATAGTCGACCAAAATGGCCGCACATTCAGCTGAACTTGACAGCTTTCATTACGAACTTTCGTCATTTTCTAAGTTTTCACAGATATTGATTGTTCGGAAAATTGTTGCGAACAAAATTATGAACGGTGCAATGTTGAGACCTTCACAGTCGCTAACGTCGTTAAGATTTGTTACCCGTTTCACGTGTCTTTCGATGCATGCGATACCCAGGCGTCACGTAAAGTCTCGTGTGGATTGTTGCACATGCAAGCGGTATCGCGACAGAAATGATTTATACAAATATTTCGTTTTAATTGAATGTTTTCTGCAAGAATGACAATTTTGGGGTCATGCTATAAATTTTGATTAATCATCTACTTTTAAGATTATTCTTTGAATCTGAGTTTATAAAAAATAAGTATTTATTTACGTACTAAAAAATAATTAAAAATTAAAAATTAAATTAAAAGATGAAATATATTTCTTTCGTAATATTGTTGTGTCAGATAAATACTTAATTTACAAAACATATTTTTGTATAAAAGTCATGCTTAAGTTCTCACTGCACGCGCCTACAATACGGTACGTCTGCAATACGGTACGCCTGGGTACTTTAAACATATTACTAGATAATTCTATGACTTCTTTCTATCTGCAAAGATATCCTCAATCTTTATTGAAAAATTTTTCAGTTTGTTAAAGTCAATTTTTTGTTGTATTATTTTTAAAATAATAACATATATTCTTTTAATTTATTGAAGTAAAAAAGTTGTCAACAATGTAAAAAGGTTGGAAAAATCGCACAAAAAAATCTTTGAAAGGTGTGTTTTAAAACATAAATTGTAAGTAAGTCCATACAGTCTCACATAAGGCCCATGAAGAGAAGCAATTTTCATTATTTTCTTAAACATGGTAAGTTTTGTAATTAATTTATTAATTAATTAAAAAAATATGTGTAATTTTAAGAAGATATGTGGATTAAAAATATATACACTTTTCTTACTCATATTACACTTTTGTATAATCTATATAAAAGTGTAATACGAGGAAAAGTAGTAAATTTTGCTCGCATTGACAGTCGATTGCCTTGAGAATTTGAACATACTCAAAAAATATTTTTTGTGCGCCGTATACCATTTGTGTGTATATTAAAAATGGAAACCTATATATAGAAGTTAGCTAATCTTATTCAATATTGATTGTTGATTGATTCAATTTTAAAAATAATTTCTTATATTGGCTGCACATAAATATCCATAATTATTTGTTACTTGTAATTTTAGATGTTTCATATAGCATACTGGGTACAATATTAAAAAATTATTCAACAAATAAATGAGTAGCTTGTTGGTCCTGTGGTTAAGACACTCGCTTCGTGATCCAAAGATTGCGGGTTCGAATCTCACTCCAGACTAGCAAGTTAGTCCTATTTTCATAGCACAAGCGTTTAGCTTAGTTTGAGAATAGTAAGAATATTGATGTGACACGTATTCCGTGTTCGCATCTATATTTAAAAAAAAATAGACAATAAGTAAAATATATAAATACGTCACCGTGTCCGTTTCCCAAAATCATGGATCGGTATTTGAATCAATGTATTTGCACCAATGAATTGAAAAGATGTTCCATTACGTAAGGACCAGAAAACTTTTTAGAGAAATGAGAGACTTAAACCCAACATTTAAAGAGAAAAACATTATTTTTGCAGGTATAAAAGAGACGACTAAGTTTAAAACTGCACTATCCAAATACCATGCTCTCACCATATTCGTTTACTACCATTTTTTATGTGCATAGTATAAACTAAGCATATTTTTTTTAAATATCATCTTTTGGAAATACATACATTCTTGGAAATCGATAAACTATTAAATTAAGTTGATTGTTTTAGAAATTTTGTTTTAGTAAACTTCTTAAAATATTTAATAATTTATACGTCACTCAAGTTTTCGATTACAAATTTAAGACATACTAAGTTTTTATTCTTACATTAAATCTGCCATTTTTACAGTATAATAAAACTTTTACCTACTGAAAATTAAATATACAGATAGACATAGTGGTCAATATTATGTTATTCTTCTCTTTTGCTTTTCTCTTGGCAGAGCAGTCGTGAATGCTGATAATGATGAGATCACAGAACTATCCATTGCCTAGCATTCCTGATGGTTTCCTGAAGTAAGTCATTGGTTACAAACTTCACCGGAGTCGTTCATCCGGTCGGCAAACTTCAACACAAGACAAAGTTAACGCAAAGTTAGTTATTCATTTAAATCAATAATTATTATATCAACACAAAGTTGACGCTATAATCTCTTAAATACAATAATAATATAAATAATTTTGTTTTCTAAATATTGTTAGATTCAAAGTGATAGGAAAAACATCGGTCCTTTTAACTTACTACCCATCTCCACAGGAGTAGACAAAGAGGATAGCATGCCCAACACTTATATCCCTTTGCCACCTCCATTGTCATACATCTTCGAACGTGCGTTTTCCGGTTGTTAAAATTTTAACAGGGCTATTTTCCAATATTTGGTTTATCTGATCATGCTAAGTCTCTTCCTGCTCAACCGTTCCATATGACCAAACCGTGTCGGTTATCCATTATTTATTCTGTCATACTACGCTAAATTCAGTATTTTTAAAAATAATTTTATTGTTGAAAATCGGTGGCGGATAGGGTATTTCCCTTTTATATGTCTATCTTGAGCATTTAAGGGGTAGGAGTGAAATAAATAGATCCCGCAGACCAACAGGCAGGAGACGGACACTCCTAATAAAACCTCAAAATAGGTATTTGGTGTAGAGACAGGACAGCACTGTGAGTTTGGGCAGTGAGTTCGCAGTGGGGATGGCGGCGGAAGAACCGTTAAGGTCAACGTTGGCACCAACATATTAAAAAAATGAAGACCTTGGCATGACCAGATTAACCAGATACTGGAAGATGGTCCTGTTAGAAGCCTGAACAACCGTCGAGCTTGCATGCGAAGATGTATGAATGTAGACGAAGCGAAAGTTGTATGTCAGGACAGAAGAGTATGGCGCTCTATCCTCTCTGCCTACCCCTGCGGGGAAACGGCGTGGTAAGTAAGTAAGTAAGTAAGACCTTGGCGTCAAACTAAAATATCATTGTGCAGACAAACGAGAACAGACGATCTAGGTGCTTTCGTACAAGGCCCGACCCGTATTGAACAGAGATAGGGGGGCAGGGAGAAGAAAAAATTATAAAAAAATATATTTAATTAACAAAATGAGGAGTTTTTTTGCCAGCGGTAAAATCTACGTAAACTATGTCGTGGAAATTACTAATTTTTAATCACAGATGATTTAGACAGATATTCCCTCGAAATATTGGAAAGAAGACAGATAAAAAACATATATGTATACAACTTTCAAAATGTTGATAGTATGTGGATGTTCTTACGGTGTAATTGTTGAACGTTGCATTGAGTGAAATGATCAAACCAATTAATTAAAAGAGGTCATGAGTCCTGTAGCCACCCTATAAAGACTTCTATACATGTTTCCCATATAAACAGATTCGTGCCTGTGAGACTTCTCTAATATAGCTTTATTAACATAATATTTATGTTTCTAAAAAGTATTTACGTCGATCACATCATGTTTAAAACTGTAATTAATTTTGCTTCTAATAACAAAAATTAATACTTTGTAAAGGAAAACACTGTGAGATAGTGAATATTTATAATATAAAGTAATATTACCTTAACAGAGTAAGACATTAAAGCTCATATTGTTATGAACCTTGTTAGTTAAATTGGAAACACTAGTTTCCATCCAGTTTCGAAACTCAATTTGTAATTGATATCTCCTAGGCACACAAACATGGATGAATATACGTAGGTACGCCATAATAATATAATGAATTAAAATATTACGGATCAATCAATATATGCCTGTAAGAGTGCTTAATAAATATTATAAAAAATTTATAATAAAAACACAGTTTTCATTATAAATCCTTTATATCTGAGGTCATGGTTTCAGCTTGTTTACAATAAATTTATTACGCTGGATGGACTCACAAATTGATCACACTCAGTTATTTATTTAAACTTTCCTTCTTACTAGGTAACTCGTCAAAAATTTGTTTTTATTAGTTTAATGCATAAAATATTAGTAGATATACATTTTGAAGTCACATTTTTATAATTTTGTCACTTTTTTAATTCACAACAATCAAAATCACTTAACATAATGATAACTAGTTTTATTCTAAAATTATTGAAATCATGGACAATTTAGATCAATTTTAATTTGTTCATGATTAAAATTTGCATTTTTTCATGTGCGCATGCGCATATGTGACCCCAAATGTGTATATGAATGCATTTTCATCGAAAATTAGTCATTTTGCAAAAAAAAAATGTTTTAATTTTCGCTTCCAAGATTTTTCCACAAGATGTCAAGACCGGCGGTGAAGTTAATATAAAAGATTTTAAAATAGTTAGGAACGTTTCATTTGTTTTCAACATAATTTCATGTTAAACTTTTTGTTTTATTTTGTAAAGACATAAAAATGTGAAATCAGAATATATCAATAATTGAATAAATTATTTATAAACCACTCACTATAGCCTATAAGTACTCCAAAAACTACAGTTAGTAGGCACTTATAGTGCATTGACAGAGGAATATCAAATATGTAAATGAAGTGTTATTGCATATGTCTACACATCAATGATAAAAACAAAGTGTTGCAGTATATGTCTACACTTCATCATCAATAAAATTCAAATATTATAGCGTTATACTAGGGGCGTGCAGTGAAAATATTGCAGCATGACATTTACCAAATCATATATTTTGTAAAAAAAATCGAATTTAAAGATGTGTCTCGTAATATTCCTATATCACAATTATGATTATATTTTTAAAATTCTAATATAACATAATATTCTTTCACATAAATATTTTATTTCGATGTTATTTCTTCTAATATATATCTGCGTAAAAGTCATGCTTCATTTTACTCACAGCATGTGCCTGCATTATAATACATAATAACATATGAATATATAAGAATACATAATTATACAGCAAGTTTTTGTTATTATCATTATCAGGTGTACTCACTCTTACATGAAATTGGATTAAAAAACGACCTTGACTATACTACTGTTGTCATTCAAAAAATATATAATATTAGGTCCTTACATATGAAATTGACGTTTAGTATGGGAGGAACATAAAGCCGATTTTTTTTATTATAATATATTTATTTAATCAAAGTATGTACCATTGCTATCTATGCACTTTTGCCATCTCATAGGTAGTTCATCGATCTCTTTACTAAAAATACCATTCGGATGGCAATCAATAAAATCTTTGAAGGCGGTTTGGACTGCCCCATCGGAGTTGAATTTTTTCCTTTGCAAGAAGTTATCCAAATTTCGAAAAAAATGGTAATCTGTTGGGGCAAGGTCCGGAGAGTACGGTGGATGTCTTAGACATTCCAATTGAAGCTCTTCTAATTTGGTAGCCGTCTGTTGTGCAGTGTGTGGTCTAGCGTTATCATGAAGCAGCAGTGGCCTAGAGCGATTAACCAGCCTCGGTTGTTTAGCAGCTAGCCTTTCCATCATGGTTTACAGTTGCTGACAATAGACATCTGCCGTAATCGTCTGGCCAGATTTAAGAAAGCTGTAGTGAACTACACCAGCACTAGTCCACCAAACGCTCACAAGTAACTTTTTTGGAGTCAATTTTCGCTTGGGGCATGGTTTGGCTGGTTCGGCAGGGTTCAGCCATTGCGATGAGGGCTTCCGATTATCGTACAGGATTCACTTTTCATCACAGGTGATGATTCGATTTAAAATCCCTTCATTATTGTGCCGGTTGAGTAATGCAATGCAGCAGTCAACGCGCGTTTATTGATTTGCTTCACTCAATTCGTGAGGTACCCACCTTTCAAGCTTTTTCACCTTACCAATTTGCTTCAAGTGGATTAAAACAGTTTTATCACTAACACCGCAGCCTGCAGCTAACTCGGATGTGGTTTGCGATGGATCCGCTTCCACAATAGCCTTCAATTCTTCATTATAAACTTTAGTCTCCGGCCGTCCACGGGCCTTGTTCTGCAAGTCGAAATTTCCAGAACGAAAACGTTGGAACCAAAAACGCACTGTGTTTTTTTTTGCGGCACCGTCGCCATACACATCATTAATCCTTCGAGCCGTTTCTGCAGCACTGGTGCTACGGTGGAACACGTACTCGTAAATAACGCGATATTTCAAGTTTTTCATTTTGTAAACTGAGTGACGCAAAGAAAAAAACAATTAAGGAAATAACAAATGAATTATAATTTTCAAAACAAAAATACATGAGTAAATAGCTGTATAAATTTGGATTTGGAATTCCTAACCAAAGAGAAGATATTTGAGATCAAATTTGCCAGTACGGCAAAACGCCAATTTCATATGTAAGGACCTAATATATTTACAACAATATACTATTATGAACCATATTTCTCAAAATTAAGAGGTTTTGAAGAATAATGAAATTATTTTCCCGCAGTTTCCACCAGAAATTGGAGAACACATACTTAATTAGAATTGTATAATTCTTTACCTGTGTCAAGATTTTCTGCTCTGCATTTTTGAACTTTGTAGTTGTTGAGGTTTTGGATACTATCAGTTTTAATTTTCAGGGTTCATCATCACTGTTGATTTTGGTGATCTTTTCATTTGCGACGTAACATGAATTTGAATTGTCTTGTAAAAAAAAACACAAACGTGATGGCCCATATAAAAATAACTAGAACAAGTGACACATGAGCTAGAAAAAATATTCGTGATACGTATGATTCGTATACTTTAAAAAAAAAAAAGCTTTTTCTGTTTACGTATTTTGCAAATTTACTCATATTTAAATTACTCATATTTTAAAGCAAAATCAAGAAAATAAACTATTTATATGAAGGAAGTATTAAATACTAAAGACATTTATTCAAAGATAGATAAATTGAAAAGCAAAACCTAAAGTTGGTGCCAATACGTGCAAGGCAACCATTCCCAAGCTATTGAGAAATTATTAAGAAAGGTTTCTTGTCTAAGTATGAACAAAAAAAAAACAAATTTAGACTGATGAATACATGAAAATTGTACACATACATAAACTGTATTATCACAAGATTCTTAAGCAAAAAGCACGTACCTGATCCAGTAAATACCCGACTGCACATGCGTCTAGAATAATTTAGAATTTGAGCATAAAAACGAGCGAAACAGACAGCGACATACAAGTCAGTGTGAAATATAATCGGCCAGTAAAAAATACTTATGGGCCTACTTGCGAGTGAAATATTCTCGATAGTAGCTGCATGATAAGAAAGGGCGTATAAAGTGTTTCACAAACGGGCAATTAATCTAGAAGGCGAGTTTGAAAGTGTTCCAGTCAAGCAACATATTCTCGAGTGACTGGTGACAATTTATATGAATAATGCTCCAGTTAAATTCGTGTTCAGTGATTTTTAATGATAAACGAAATTTGTATTAATTTGTGTGCATATTTTTGCGTTTTATTCTTCTCCTAACGCTGCGATCCCAAAATATAATGAACACAAATACGCATGAAGATATGCACGTACTGATATCAAACATAATAATTTCGTTATCTGCCTGTCTGCCCGTCTGTCTGTCGTAACGTCCGTAAATAAGAGTGTTACACGCAATCAGCACACGACTTATGTATGTTGCGTGGTCACGCAAGACAAGTCATTATTATTAGTACCCGTGATTTTTCACGGGTGTGGGTACGGCTAGTATTTATAATATGTTTATTTTAATTGTGTTATAGAAATTAACGGACATAGTCCAATAAAATATAATACATAACATGAACAATACACAATACATCAGAAAAAGTTAAGGTTAGGTTAGGTTAGGTTAAGTTTCGAGGATTTTTTATGTGATTTTAGTCTTAAAGTTGATTGATTTCTCATAAATCCAAAAAGACTGTGTGCCTATCAGCCTTGATTAAATGGAAACATTGTTTTAATTAGAGCTTTGCAAAACAATGGAATATTTGTTTTCCTCCACAAATTATTTTTCAACTTAACCCTTAACTTGTGCTACGCCGGCTACGAACAGCTAGTAGATTTATAAGTAAGAAAAAAAACGAATTAAATTACGGAAGCTTTCCTTTAACAATAATTGCTACAAATTAATTGGCTATGAAATTTAAGACGAAATCTTCGTAAGGTGGATTTCGTGATGAAGATAAAAAAAATTAAAATGGATGACTCATCCCTTAGGAGGAGTTCCTTGAAGTTTAAAGGACTCTTGAGATGATATTCTGATAAAGGACGACATTAAAGTGCTGTGATAAATGATCTTCCATCTTGAGTACCTCTTTTTATACACCAATAAACTCGCAATCATTTTCATTGTATATTAAATATTCCCTTTTTAAATAACTACAGAATTGTATTAGAGTTGTGTCAATAGAAAATATAAAGAAAATTTACTGAAATTTTTTTGTCAAAGCAAATTTACATTGTTAAAATAGTAAAAAATACTTAATTAAAAAAGAATTAAAATAAAATAACGAAAATGTGATTTTGGTATTTGCGTAGTAAAATATATTTTATGGATAAATCTCTAGTGTCCATACTTTAAAAAAAATATTGTTGTACCTTTTCGAACAGAATCAAATTGAAAAAATTTTCTACGGTGAAAACGCCATGAATATTTCTCAATTTTAAATGCTGAGGAAGACTTTTTCCAAAAATCTTAACCAAAAATAACTTTTTAGCAGTTGATGATGAATTAAGAATGCGGTTGAAATAATAATAATAAAAGTTTTACGTGCAAGACCTGAACCACCATAAAAATTTCAAGAGCTTGAATCTCATAATCGGTCAGCCACATAATGTTTAGATATATTGTAATTATAATTTTAAAAGTTTGTAAGATTTGGTGCAGATAGTCATAGCCAAAAATGTGATATGTGAGCAGAAAGTCCAACTCCATCCATGAATATACCCTGTTTATTAAACTATGGTTTATTCTAATGAAAGAGATTGATTGAAAGGGGGTGCGTTTACAATTAAAGTGTGACAAATAAATTGAGGTACCAATCTAAATGTATAAAAAAATTATTTTAAAGTCAAACAGGGAAGGGCGCTTAAAATCTGGCTGGTGCTTTAGTATGCAAAAATTACGTTCAGGAAAACAGCCACTTAAAAACAACTAACATTTCCGAACAAATATAATTGATAGAGGATTATAGTGGCGGATAAAGCTAAATATTTAGTGTGATAAATTGGTTATTATCAAAGAAAATACATTGAATTTTTTAATGTTTCGTCCTATCTATCTTGAAATACCAATCATATTTATTCTTTCTGCTTTTTGAGAAATGCTGAAACTGCAAACTCTGTATTTATTAATTTACAAAGGTCGTAAAAGGTAGTTTCTAAGCCGTTTACAGCACCGAAGAGGAAAGGTTAACATATCATTTACCATACGAGGATTTTAGGCCGTATCGAATGCTGCTCATTGCGTAATATATTTAAAATGTTATATTTTTATTTTACAACTTTACTTACAAAATCTTTTAAAAAGTAGATACATAAAGTGTCTCACTAGACTATCGTGGGACACATACTGCTGGCTGTACGGAGTATGCGTCACCAGTGTCACGTTTCCAAGGAATCAATTGTCTTGCGTTACCATTCTCTTGGAGATATTATAGTATTAGGGTATTAGGGTCCAACTGTAAGGGTCTTCTCTTATTTTTATCTTTTTTTAATCTCAATTCATCAGAGTATCATGGCATGTTTCGTTTTAATCTCTGGCTCACACTCTGTGCTTGTGCTTGAGTCCTGTTGAGTTGTGTCCTGGAATGGGCCTCGCCACTTCAACTACTGGATTACTAACTCAGTCATAACCACTTCACTTTCAGCTACTCTATATTAAACACATTATTTTATTGAAATAATATTGAGTGCTTTTAATGGGTCCATGATCGAATGAGAAAGATAAATATGTAGCATTTGCTAAATATTGTCCATCCCACTTGTTTAGTATAAAAACAAAAACTGTTTTTTGAAGCAGTGGATCGCTGAAGACTTCTGCTGAATCGTCAAGTAAAAGAGTTGTTGATGTTCCAGAGGTAGAAACAGGAATAATATCTCCACATTTATTTGTTATAAGTGGGTATTTACACTTTACAATTTTACCCCCTTCATATTTTCATTTAATAAAAATTAGACACCCATCGGCGATATCGATACCGTGCCGAAGTTGTCTTTTCATAAAAAATACAAAATATAAGCAGAAGCTCTTTTCAGGGCTGATTTGAGATTCTGTCTGTAACACCAATATAAAAATCATTCAACCTTGTTACATACAAGCATATATTAAATTATTCTCACTCACTGTTTACTCTACAAACCCCGGTGGGTCGTGGCCTTCTTCAGTATCTTCTTCCACTCGACTTTGTGCCAGCTCTCTCCAGTTATGGATTTCCAAAGCAGATATGTCTATGAGAACAATGTCACTCAATCTTTGTTTTAGTCTTCCTAATCTTCTTTTTCCTATTGGTCTTGAATTTAGGAGGGTTTTCGATGCTTGTCGTTCAGTTATTCCTCCACATGACATAACTACTGAAGTTTACCCAATTTTTCAGATTTTGTGACGCTTAGCTCTTTTAAAAAACTTAGATCCAGATAATGGATTTGGAAGCTTAAGTCCTACACAATAATACTAAAATATCTAACTAGTTAAGAATATTATAGATGTATCATAGAGATAAAGCTATATTTTTATGTACGAAAGTTGGCATGGAAGTTTGTAAAGTGATATTAAGCTTACGATAGGTTGTAAATCCTACGAATACCCAAAGAGACTTTCATATCTACTTTACCACATAAAAATATAGCTTTGTCTATAATATATCTTGATTGAAGATGTCCCTCTGGGAAAAAAATTCCAGTATATTGTATCGGAAGTAAAATCCAGTTTTCTTGAAAAATTTGGACATACTCTAAATATTCTGAATTACAACTAGTTATTCGACAGTAATTAAAAGATAGAAATGCGGTATGATTTTAACATAACATTCAATAATATGATAATAAAATCAAATAAATAAATCAGAATATCCGCGGATGTCAATATTTATGATTTATTTGAGCGAGAGTGTCGACAATTTGATGTTGAATTTGCAAAATATACATGATTTAGATTTGATACTTATCTCGTCGCAACTGTTTATTAATTAGATGCTCACATTGACTAACTAACAGCCAAATCATTAATAATTTACTAATGTGTTCAATTAATCCTGATTTTCCAGGATAATTACTAGTTTAAGAGTTGTTTCAACCTCAAATTTGAAAATATGCTAGTAATTCCACATTGTTTTATAAAATGTATTGTATTGACCATCATTTTGTCAATAAAAAGTCAAAAAATTTCACATATTCACCTATCAATAGTGTAAAATGTTTTTGTAGATGACTATTCTGAGTAATCACCAATCACAGATCGGCTTTATCAAACAAAATACATAAAAATATTTTTTTAAATAAAAAATAAAAATGCGACCATTATTTCTTACCATTTATTTTAAACACATTAATTTTTTTTAAATATCTCTAAATATCATATTGTTCGTCTATTCTGACCCCATTTAAGTTAAGTTTGTCATATTTTTCAGGGTAGAGAAAACTAAATATTTATTTTTCATCATTTAGACTCTTTAGAAATTTGTTTATCGGTGAAACAAAATTTATATTTGATAAATCCTTTTTTAAACAAATAAATGTTATCAGTGAATTTGACGTGGATTAGACAATTGAAAAATACGTTTTATAGTTTTTCTAGATACAAATTTTAAGAAACTCCCTAAACACTCCATCCTTTCACCACTGATATACAAAAAATGTATTTTTCCCTTGATATTTGTGCAATTTATATTATGCTATTGATATTTTTTTGCTCAGTTGCGCTTTAGGATCCTGAGAAAATATGATCACCTCATCTGACTACACCAGTTGTCTCACTTTTCTTTTTCCTGACACAAACAAGCTATAATACAACGTACGACATGGATTCTTAGTTTAAAATAAAATTATTTTTCCTCCCTTTTAACTCGTAGCGTCTGCATTTCAGTGAGTGATAAACTCCAATATTTCCAACTACAATATCACATTTACGACGAAGAAACGGTAAATACAAAATAATATCACAGATTTAATTACGAATCATCGCTCAAAGATTTTATTACGTGTAGTTCCTATAATTTCCGCTGGATAACCCAATCTCAAATCTCTCAAGAACAAACACAAATTATCCAGCAGCTTTCAGTGGAAGGGGTCATTATTCCGCCAAAAACATAATAATGTTGTAAGTGACATTCAATATTTTGACAGTAGCACTGAAGTATGTTTGCTTTCCTTTATAATGCCTGTGTTCTTGAGTGTGAGAGCGCCGTATATCGTTCTCAGTGAAAGCTCTTCACTACAGATACAAGAGTACTTATACCTCGATGCTTAGTTCATCATCTGCTTTAAGTTAAGGTGGAACAGTTCAAACTTAGGATGCGAATATTAAGCTTAAACTACACTATCTATAATACATTACAGTGTTCTAACAAAGTGAAAATTACTGCATCAAATTAAAATTATGTTTAAAGCTGCATCCACAAAATATTGTGTATTATTCAAAGAAGTAATTCTCTGAACATGCACAAAGTTAAATTAATAATCACTTTTCATTATGCCTATCTAAATAATTTGTGAAAAATGCTTTAAAAATTAAAATGATGTTTGAAATCGGAAAGAACTTACCAAAGCGATTTTTTTTTATTCTGTTTAATAATTTTAATTTATTCGCCTACATTTTTAGAACCAACTCAATTTTTAATAGCATCAAAGAATTTTCCCAACATCTTTAACGTTTGCTGTTAAAATACGAAAAGTAAACCCACATTCAGTACAAAATATATTTCCTTAGCATTTTAAAAATATTGCCAACTTCAATGAAAGGTATAAATTAATCGCGCCGATGATTCGAATATTCAGATGAAAATTTTTGATTCATTTAAATGATTGAATACCCAATATACATAGATGCTGTGTTTAATGAATTAAAGATTTTTTTAATTCTTATCAACATAACTGTACTTGTTACTATAAATACCAGTGGCGTTCAGTGAGAACAAAAAACATGAATTTTTCCTAAGCACATATTTTGAAGAGAAACCGAAATAAGAGATAGGTGTATCTCGCAATATTCCTATCATAATAATTCACATAATATTCAGGTTTTAATATTTCATAATATTTTGCCAGATAAATATTTAATTTCAATATTTTGTTCCATGATGTGCCATGAAATGCCAGAAAAAATAAATGAGAAGAGAAGAAAAAAAAATGAAATACCAGAGAAAAAAAAACTCAATTTAAAACTGAGCGTTCGTGTATATTTACGTACATACTATTTAAAAAAAAAACAATTCATCAGAATCAGATTTTTAATTATTATTGCATGCATTACAGAGTCGTTGACGTGGAATTGATTATATTACAATATTTCTTTAAGCTTTATTTGTCTGTCAGCCATAAACATTGTGATCAACACTCGACCCACATGAAAAAAATATCCTTTTAAATAAATAGAGATACGAACACGGAATACGCGTCACATCAATATGCTTACTATTCTCAATTTAAGCCAAAATAGCCTTATTATGAAAATATGACTTATTTGATGGTGTCCTGGAACGGGGCTCGAACCACCGACCATCAGATCACTAGGCGAGCGTCATGACCACTACACCCACAAATATTTACCTATTAAACAATACTTGAATCATTTAAAGGTTTTAGTGTGCCTTAAAAGGGTGATTTTAAGGTAAAAAAATAACACTTTTAAGGCATACCTTAACCTTTAAATCATCTAAGTATTGACTTTGAGTTCGAGGCTCAATCCTGGGCCATGTATATTTTTGTACTTGAAGAGGTGCAAATAATCTTCTTTGTTTAATATGACCACCGCGATGGAAACCATCATTGACTCTTCTAGACTCTCAAGGAACACTATCTCCTCAAGACTGTCCCACCTTTTCTTCGGATATTATCGCACGTCTTCAAATATAATTATCGAGCTGGTATTTTCTTCGTACAGTTCAGTGTTTGGCTAGCAATGTAAATGTTCTCATTTAGAATCACCGAAGCACCGTTCTGAAATAACTCTACCGATATAATTTTATATCATGTATTCGTCGCTATGGATGTTTTTATGCTCACTACGCTTCGAATGTTTGCTTCAAACCAACATACTTGTGTAAGTAAACAGACATTACGTGTATTTTGAATATTGGATAAATCGTGGCTTTTATGTGGAATGTGATTATGTATGATGTTACGAACGTTCTTCAACACGAATCGTACTGAAAGCGATCTACATGTTTTTGACAAAATAAATGCCTATTTTTTAAACGTATTTGTTTTGCATTTATTTTTAAATGTCGAAGGGCAGAATATTCATCCATTGTGAAAGCTCATTGTTATTAACTTTTAAGAATGAATAAATAAAAACACAACATTGTTTCGCATCATACATTAATTAATTAACCTTCATATATCGCGGATTGGTCCGTCAGACCGACAGATTACCTATATAATATGCGTCTTTTTTTACCTGACTACGGTACGCAAAGGAGGGTTATGTGTTTATCAGCCTATATATTCTCTCAACACAAACAAGAATCTTAATTCTTTTTGATGAGGTTATATTACATAGTAATTATTTTATTCTCACTATTTGGTGATGACTGTTGTAATAATATAAATCATATGTATGATCTATTAAATAAATTAAATAAAAATATGTACATATGTTTGTATTTATATGTGTTACTTTCAAGCACTCTAGAGACCAAACGCACAGGTCGATTTTGACGATTCTTATATGTATGATTTGACTTAATTTTGCACATGTCAATAAAGCCATGACAGTAACCAAAATTCAATATAGCAACAATCAGACGCCGTATTGTAAAAAAGAAAAAACGAAAGTAGACGAACTATGTTAAGTAAAGTATCATTGAATAGGTATTGTAAAATTATATATTTAGGTTTTATTATCATTTTTCATTTGGAATAACAATTTCGGCTTTTTTTTTTTCGGTTTGGTTTGGTAAGCAACCATTCTCTAAAGTAATGCTGTGAAATAGTTCTTATATAATCGCATAATAAGTCATACTAACGTGAAAAATAATTATCATAATATAATTCAATATAATTTATTAAATTGAATGAAAAACCTATAATTTTACTGCTTTGAAAGATAATTTTAACGACCGTTACTTAAAAGTTTACTTATAAGTAAGAAATAATCTAAACAGGAATAAATAAATAAAATAAAATTATTAGTGCGAAATAACCCAACTAGGAATAAATAAGTAATAAAAAAATTACCGTCTTTTAATCCTAACTTAAAATTTTAAAATAAAAAAGGTAACTTAAAAAATAAAATAAAAACGACTGCATAAAAAGTAAACTTTATATAAAAACTGAAAAGGAATTAACAAGTCTAATAGTCTACAATTCTGTTAAGTAATATTGAATAACTACACCATTGAAATAGTTTCATGATCAATACACACATAAAACAAATAATAAATTCTAATGCGGAACACAGCGACTTTAACAAATAACAATGTGCACCCATAAGTAACATAAAGCGAACACGACAACAGCTGATTTGTCAAAGAAATACTTACATAGGTACCTACCAGCATGCCATGTAACCTCGACCTATGACTAATCGGCCTTTAATCGATTAATTAACGCAACACAAATTGATATGTGGGAGAGTATTCAGTTATCATTTTGATCTGGTGAAATAAAATAAATTCGAAATGTTCTGAATCTTTCTTTAGTATAATAAATGTCACCAATCTAATTCAATATATGGTTTTATTTGTTATATTGCCTTGAGGCAGAAACAAAATTCATAAGTTTTATTGTACCTATTCTATATTCATATTACTGTGTCAGATTTGATTTTATTAAAGAAAAATTGAATATCAATTGAATAAATAAAAAACTTGTTTAATATTTCTAGCAATTAAATGTACTTTCTCTGCATAGAAAATGCTTTACAGTTTAAAAAAAAATCTCCTCGGAAAGAACCAAATTCCAGGTCTCTCACGATGCAGAGAAATACTTGATTAATATGAAAGTGCCAAGATAACAGTTTTAATTTTCGGTATTTCAATAGTTAATGAGATAAAATGGAAAAACACTTTGTTTTTACCTCCTCCTATCCCTTCCTTGTTGCCCTCTTCAGGACAAGAAATGTACATTGCTTGTCCGGAGGAAAGCAATGTACATTTCATGTACATTTTAATTAGTATTTTAATAATCATTGGTCATGATTTAAGCAAGCTGTTCTTTTATTTTATTTATAAAATGGTGCTATAAAATAAATTTGTAAAATTTTAAGAAGCAATATATTACTTCACATTACGACACTGATTCCTGCAACGTCTTTTAGAATAAAATATATATATATTACGACACATGAAAAACATCATATTCTACAACGTGTATCCGATCTTAGGATTGTTCTCGTCAATGACCTAAAAACCCTTCCCACCGTGCGACCCGCTGCCCTACCCGAATAAGTTGACAGCATTCTGTAATTAGGTTATCGGACGAGAAATATTTGAGAAAACCCTAAAATGAATATCTGTGTCATAATGCTGTGTATTTTTTCTCAATGTTTTTTCCTTAAATAAAATTTTTATTATATATATATTTTGTTATATATATTTTATTTTGATTCTCTTTTTGCTTTACCTTACCTTACCGATAATTATGTATTTCTGTTCCTAATTATTTAATCAAAATTAAATTTATTATATATTTTGTTCATTAAAAAATTTATTGTAATGTATGTATGTAATTAACTTTTTTAGCTATTTAAATAGTCGACTGCCTTCAAATAGGTGATCTCTAGTTAGGCAGTCGAAGTGTAACACACACGAAGTGTAACAATACAAAGAATAAAAAATATTATTATGATTATTATTATATTAATAAAACCTGATAATGGGACGGATTACTAATCTCGAAACAATAGTCGTGACAAAATTACTCATCTTTTGAGTATAATAAAATTAAATAAAGTGTTAATTTAAAACAACATAACTACCTACATGATACATAGTTGGCCGTTTACCGATATAATGCTAAAATCAATAAAAAAACTTGTGGAGAAATATGTTTATTACGAAAAAAATATCTACTTACTTCACAAAAAATATTTAATAAAAATGGAGATGAGTACACAAAATAGGTGTGATGTAAATATTCATATTTTATGTTTTTTTAATACTGTTTCTTTTAGTTCCTTATTCATATATTTTTTATACTGTTTCCTTTAAATTTATTATATTTATCTCGTTTCTACAGTTTCCTTTGCAATTGTTTTTATTTAACTGTTATATTTTTTTTATGATGTTTATATTACTCGTGCTATTCTTTTGTTATTTGATGTTTTATCTTAAAATACAGAAAATAAATTAAAATGTAAAGTGGTATCTCTAGAACAGGACTAGCGTCACCAAAATTTTCCTTGTAAATAATCGTTGTGAACAATAAGAAAATACAAGTCAGCTTAGTATCTGAATTGTGAAAAATAATACTAGCTTGCTGGTCTAGAATGAGATTCAAACCTTCGACCATCTTTATAGACTCACAAGCACGTAATGTGTGAAATGACAAATAATTTATCTACGCATATAAAAAGACGGAAAAAAACAAAAAAAAATGTAATATAAAAATATATCACGTTCCCTAACACTTTATCTCAACTTCTATATTCCCATTAATGAATGAAAAATGCTTTCCATTCCCCGCTACACATATTCAAATAGATGGTCAACATTATTTACAGATCAGATCAACAGACTGCTCTTCTCGAAACTATGGCATTGACAAAATACATTCTTCTTCTTCTTCTTCCTCAGCCTTTTTCCCTCCACTGCTGGATGTAGGCCTCTTCCATTTTTTTCCACTCGTCTCTGTTTCTCCCCATTCGCATCCAGGTTCTTCCTGCTTGCTGGACTATGTCATCGGACCACCTTTTGGGAGGTCTTCCGACGCTTCTATTTTTTGTCCAGGGCCTCCACTGTAGGATTCTGGGTGCCCATCTAGTATCCTCCTGTCGAGCCATATGTCCAGCCCACTGCCATTTTAGTTTTGCAATACGGTCCATAATATCAGCAACTTTTGTTCGGCGTCTTATTTCTTCATTTCTGATTTTATCCCGAAGGCTTACGCCGAGCATCTGCCTTTCCATGGCCCGCTGTGTACATTTTAATTTTGTATGCTTTTTTCTGTCAGTGTTGCTGTTTCTAGTCCATATGTCAGCATCGGTAGGATACATGTATCGAACATTTTTCTTTTCAGGCCAATTGGGATTTCTTTATTTTCAAACAAGTGTTTCAATTTACCAAATGCTGCCCAGCCCAGACCTATTCTTCTTGGTAGTTCTGCTGTTTGGTTTTCTTTTCCCAGCTTTATCTTATGACCAAGGTACACATATTCATCAACTGTTTCTATTTTCCAATTGTTTATTTTGAATTTGTGTTTGGATGTGGTTAAAATTTTTGTTTTTTTTGTGTTCATTTCCAAACCTGTTTCTTTCGATGCTTCTTGCAATTCTCTGGTCATACAAATACATTAATTTAGTGAAAATAAATAAAATATATGAGAAAACTAATAAACTTTGTATAAACCACCCAGATATGTACACTTAAGGTCTTTATTTAATTATGGTTTTAAGGATTGCATAGACTACTTTCATATAAGGGCATCTATTTGTTATAGTTATTTAAAAAAATAACATTTTGATATATTTCGGGAACACTTGATTTTTCAGGCACTTTTGATTAAAATATATAATTAAGGATATGATTTTATATTTTGTGGATAACTTTTTGTATACTTGTATCTTAGATTAACCAGCCGTACTCGTATCACAAATATTTTTGATGTTTTTTAGCGTTCTTGTGGTTAGACATAATTATTAATTTGAAAAAAACTTACAAAACAACACTGAAAAAACGAGTGGATGTCAAATTTTAAAAATTAACTAACTTGAATTCCCCTTCCCTCCTTTCCCTTCCCCTTCCCTTCAGAATTAATCAAGTAACACTATATGTAAATGTATGAGTATATATACAAAAGGGTATATTTAGCAGTCTCTGTATCTATTGTCTTAAAAATATATGTTAAAAATATTATAAAACTTTCTAACACGTGCTTCCTCCCTTCGCAGTTTTTGTGAAAATTTTACTTGAGATGACTCTAAAAAACATTTTTCACGTTAAAGATGAAAACATTTCGGTAGATGAATAAAATATTTTGCCTGAAATTTGATAACCAATTTACCTACTCACTGAGCCTATCTTCCGAGAGGAATTGCGGCTCTAAATAATCTATGTACATAATTAATTCATGTCAGTCAAACCGCTATCAGTTCTGTAGATAAGTCGCTTTGGAGGGTTGTATCAAAAGTTTTGAATCTCTTGAACATACACGTAACACGCTTCGTAATGAAACAGTTCCGCGAATAATTAATTCAAATTTTAAAATATGTTATATTCAAATTAAATTATATAAATAAATTACTTATTAAAATTATGATATTGTCGCGAAAGTCCACATGAATCTAGAATCGACTATACTATTCTCGACGAAACCATAAATCACTAAAAATATGGCAAAACTAGTCGAACATTCCCGTTGCCTCACGAAGCAGACATTTGTGTATAAAAGCAATACAAGTGAGCGTATGTTATCTTTGACAGCGCGCTAACGCCATAGAAAGGAAATAAAGTGTTACACAGACGAGTGCCTAGTGATAATTAGTACGAATTTACCTACGAAGTAATGAACGGTTCCCCGATTAAATTCGTTTCCAAGTTATTAATTTTTATAAATTTGCAGTATTCCATTTGCCTTTCATAACCACGATCCCGTGACAAAACTTTTCTTTCTTCAAAATTTTCAAATTTTATTTATGGCACCAAATCTTAAATAATGTTTAATGTTAAAAATCAACACGTTTCGGGGGTAATGCTCCATTATTCAGAACAAGAAATGTAATTAAATTAATTAAAAGTATTAAATAGAAATTTATTTACGTCATATAAAGTAAAATATGTAAAAAAAGATGTAATATGTTATTTACTCGTATTCACCCAATGAGAAACAATGGAGTAAATTTTTATTAACTGGCTGTACCCGGCCACGCGTTGCTGTGGCTCAGCCTTGTTAAATTGAAAAGAAAGAAATGAGAAAGCACACGTTTCTAATATGTTTAATTTTACAATGCTTGTGGGTATTCAATTTTGCTTTTTTAAAAAAAAAACATAATTTTACCTGTCACAGATGTGACATCTACTGTTATAATATATAAAAACGTAGTAGGTACTCGTGTATAAAAAACATACGCATATTCGAATGCAGCATTAGGTCAAAGTCAATCCGTGAAGAACTTTCTGAGATTTAAGATTTTGAACAAACGAATATTTACATTTTTATATATTGATAGCTGTTCATACCCGGCGTTGCTTGGATTAAGGATTTATTAAAACTTAAGTTTGTGAGGGGACACAAAGGTTTCATTGTTTCGCAGTCCATTTAATCTAGGTTGGGATGGATGGGATGTCCAGGTAGGAATTGTGACCTATGTATTCCGCCGTGGCCTTAAGAATAAGAATGAAAAATTTGGATCAGACCGGCAAACATTGTAGATTTGTACAAAAAATATATCAGGTGTGGGGGTAGGGTAAGAAGGGAGGAGGTCAAAGGTGTTCTTATTACCCGCCGGGTCTTGAAAAATAAGTATGCAAAATCTGGGTCAGATCGGCAATACGGTGTAGATTTGTAACTGAAAATATAATAGGAAAGGGGGAAAAATCGCCTTCGTTGCCTGCCAGGTCCTACAGAATACGAGTGCAAATTTTGAGTCCAATGGGTCAAACGGTATAAATTTGCATTAGAAATATATCAGGGGGAGGGAAAGGGGTAAAAGAGCAGGCAAGAAATATAGCCTTTGTTACACGACGGGTCCTAAAGATAAGTTTCCAAATTTTGAGTCGGATCAGTCAAACGGTACAGATTCGCATTTTAAATATATCAGGAGGAGGTGGAGGAAGGAAATGTCACCTATGTTACCCGCCGGGTCATAAAGAATAATTTTCCAAATTTTGAGTCTGATCGGTACAGATTTGCTTTGAAAATATGTCAGTGGGAGGGGAGAAATGTCCTAAAGCATAAGTATGCAAAACTTGAATCGAATCGGACAAACGGTGTATATTTTTGTAAAGAACAGATAGACAGACAAACATTGTGTTTTATAGGTATAGATATCGCGACGCGATTGGCTGCACTTCCTCATCAAAACAGGATGTCTTAACATACGCGAAAGCAACACAAGAAAGAGGAATTTGGAAGCACTTCATCGAGTCGCTGGGCCTCCGACCATTCTTGGACCAGGTGATGAAGATATGATAATTAATACATGGTATAAAGGTTTCGATTCAAGTGGCTTGAACACATCTTCAAGGTGCTAAAGTAACGACTGCCAAGATGTCTTCTTGGTAAGTCCCTAGAGAGGGCTGCTGGTGGGTCTCCTAAGGCTCTGCTAAACAAATAGCAAAAAAAATTGTATGAATACATATTAGGCCTTGATAGGTTAATTAGTACCAAAGCGGCGCAGGATAGGGGAAGATGGAAGCACTTTGCTGAGTCTTTGAAGAGTTCCTGAAACTCCTAGGATAAGGGAAAGAGGTTTATTCGCAGATTTAATCGCAAAAATAAGACATAGACATAATAATAAATTTCCTGTATTTGATGCAAACATCTCAAAACAAGCTTACTGATTCAAAGAATATATATTACACGTAAAAATAGTAAGCCTCCAAAACAAAACAAATATTGTCAATTGTTTTATTCATTGTCCTCAATAAGACGGAATAAGTGATTAGATATTTATTTAAAAATTGTAACATCTCCATTATAAGCACATCCATTTTATTATTTTCGTTGATTTTTTAATAAACTTAATTTTACAAAATATCTCATATATGAAAATAAATATATCCTTAGGGTTAGGCCACGAGCCTCCAAAAGCTGCAGTCATTTCAAGAGTGAAGGCGTTCGAGTGTATCTGTAAATTTCAATAACAAACGCCTTAAACACTCTCGCCGAGCACCACATGAGTATGATAAAGATCTGTCGTTTTCCCGTCAAACTAAATCACGAAATAAAAATGAGTGTCGAGGCTTCGAGGCTTTTCATAAATGGTTTTCCCTTAACACTTTAACCGCAAAATTCAACTTTATTCTATAAAAACATGAATTATATTATTTCTAAATTTAAAAACATCATTTATATCAATAAAAAAAACACTTAATATAAACCACAATATATTGAGTTATACACATATGTTTTGAGGACTATGGTCCATTCATCAGGACGCAAGGTGATCCGAATCGACAAAGGTACCACTGTGAACGGTGCAAATGACCATGAAAGTGAAGATTACAGACATAAAACGACGAATATAAAATGTACCTGCGTGTGGGATATTATAGCAGCAAATCATTGCAATAGAAATGGCGCTGGTGTGAATAAAGTGTACCAGAAACACGTTGAATATCCTCGAGTGACGATTAGTGCAAATTACGGATAAGTTTTACAATTAACTTTATGTCAAGTGACTTTGAGTATTAAATAAAATTTTATTGATTTTTAGGGATTTATTTGGATCTTATCGCCGCAAATCCTAATAATATGAAAGGATAAGTGTAAAAAAATAAGTCGAAATTAGGGACTCAACCATATAATTATATTTGTGTTGATTTTTGTTATGAGATTGTTGGAATTTTTGTGAATTTAACAATGAAATAACAAAAAAATTAAAAAAATATTTGTTTGGGCCTATTGAAACACTATACAGAAAGAACAAGATCAAAGAATATTTTCTGAAATTTGGTAGATGTGAAATGAAAAGTATAAAATTCAATATATAAATCTCCCCAACTTCAGATGTTGAATTTGGATCAGCCGAAAAGGTATTCGAGTGATACTTTAAACGCCGATGGATGGATCAAACATAGATATGTATGATAATAAGTAAAAAGTAAAATACAGACAAAATAAATAAATTACTCTAAAAATTACAAACGAGTGTAAAATAAATTAAATGTCACTCAATGTTAAGAAATGTTCTAATATTAATTTTAATAATAATTTTAAAATCCTCGATGCCTAAAAATTCTCTAAATATATGACAAGTGTGAAGTATCTTGGAATATTCGTCAGTTATTTGGTCACCTTATTATACAACACATGTTGCAAGAATCGAAGAGCACAGAAATCCTGTTTACGTATTTTGTTCCATGCTGGTCAACACAGTAATCTTCACAACTACGAGGATTGTCTTGTCTTTTTCAAAATGCACAACCTTGAGTCCCGACGAAAAATATCCAATATTTGTTCTAAACAAGATTTTCGCTGGAGCTAATGATTCTCTTTCTTTATCTGACATATGTTAGCATGTTGAATCCCATATTAAAAAAACGGAGTTCTTAAAAATAATTCAGCATTTTAATAATGTTTGTTTCTTTCTGCTATTACAAGAATGTGCTGAGCTTAACGTCAATGCTGATATTCTTTCAGATAATCTATCATCATTCAAAAACTTACTCATATACAACATTAATTGTTTGACAATAGCCCGAATCCGCAAAACACATTAAAATAATCATTATTGTTACATGATCACACTTCATGTGTGTGATCCACTAAATAAATAAATATGCATGACGCTAGAGAGAGCCGAAAATACTAAACTTGTAATTGCGATAGTGGACTGAGTTTAAAATAATAAAATAAAATTATAAATGTGTCTTAAAAATATGCGAAGGAGGGACATAACATCCATGTATCAATATCATATTATACTTATTAGCCAAAACTCACATGTAGAAAATATTAAACGGTTTGTGGTTACTAAATGTTTGTATCTTTAAGTTTTTATGTCGGTATTCCTGGGGTTAAGAATGCTTTCCAAGGCTCTCAGTATCCTTTGTCGATTCAAATACGCTCCTAGCTATTTCAGTACACACCCTCCAAAAGGACAAGTAACATCACTTCAGTAAAAGGGTTCGTGTCTTCGAATCTTCCGTCGTTATATTTTATGCAACCTTGTGCCGTGGTGGTTTTGGTTTATTGCCTGTAGCGAGTGTTCCGTTTCGGTGGCGGATACGATCTTAAAGTGCTAGCATTTTGCTTCTTCTACAATCGCGTCATCACTTTGTTCGTCAGACATTTTCTTATCGCGGCCATTTGAAGAGAAAAAGGATTGACACTCCATTTTACGTCAGATTAAGGCAGATTTGGCTATGCGAGCGTGAGAAAGGGAACCAAGTCCGGATGCGAGTAATCCTTTAAGGCTTCGTGGTAATTAAGTACATGCTTAATTCTGTGAGAAAATAGCCAGAGAAGTCCTTCTTTAACCTTTCTCATACGGGGCCAAAGACAAAATATCCGCTAGGGTGTGGATAAAGGGGAGTTCCTTTAAAATAAAATAAACAATTTACAATTTACTAAAAATCATTTTTATATAATACTAGCTGTAACTTGTCAAAAATGACGGTACTTTTACATGCCGGTTCTTAAGAAATAAGAATTTACTTATTTATAGCCGACACCCATGAAATAGTAATGACCAATTTTATCGAAATTTTTCAACATTCTTTTATATTTCCCATGGTGGCAGTTAATGGTACCATTTTAATCCTGGCGATCATGCCGGGCACATGAAATAGTTCACGTCTTTGCTCAGACCTAGTAAATTATATAATATATTGTTGACGGCTCATGGAGCGGCGGCGGTCGCAACATGCTTTATGCGGCCGGTTCGGGTTTGCTGGCCCGGGGTTCAAGCCTCATCTCCGGTCGTATAATTTATTTTTTATTCGTGAATTCGATCTAAATTACGGACGTTACACGAAATTACGGGAACAGACAGACAGACGGATAAACAGATGGACAGACAACGAAATTATTATATTAAGATTATTTGAAGTAATGTAAGAGCGACATCTGGAGAACGTCACCCCAATAATATTATTTATTTCGAGGCGACACTGGCAACCCTGTCCACGGTTCTTGTAATAAATCAGAAGCAATGTAGTGTAAAACGAGGAACATCTTGTATTATTGATGGAATTGGTGTTTACATTGTAGATAGTATTCATAATGATCATCCGAATAGATTGAATAAAACTATGCCTTCTCTTCGTAAGTTTTATTAAGTATTTACACCAGCCTAGTACCCTAATATTTAAGTAGAAATTGTGTGATTTTTAAATTGCATTATATCATTTCTAAATCAGAATAATACCTATTTTCTATCTCGGAAAAATCTTCCTCAGAGAATGTTGCATTTCGGTCATTTCGTTTTATTTTTTTTAAATTTTCTAATAAAATAATCATTTAGTATATAAATAAGGTGCTTACAAAAAAACAATCATCTTCTTGTGGATTTTTACCAAATTTTTTTTTTTTTTTTTTAAATTTACCCAATTTTACCAAAATTTCAGGCTCCCACGATGCCTACATCATCGTGGGATCCAAAATCCTTGACCCGAGCAAAGCCGGGTATGAACAGCTAATTTGAGTCGTATATTTCCATACACCGCTAACTCCATTTCAAAAAAATTTACAGCAGGTCAAGTAATTTATGCCTTATTGTGTGAGATGTCATTACCTACACTGTTAGTTTTTCTAGAGAGTTTTTTATAAGTGTAAACAAAATTTCTATAAAAATTAACAGTGTAGGTAATAACATCTTACGCAACAAGGTATAAATTACTTGACCTGATGTAAATTGCTTTGGTTTGGAGTTAGCGGTGTCTGGAAATATAATAAAAATAATAAAAAAAATAATAAAAAGTTGTAGGTAGTGTACAATAATCTTATTCACATTCTCTAATATGTATTTTCATATGAGTGTTATTCTTTTTCCAAAATAATTTTTGTTTCTGGATATCCTTAAATTAAAAATAAATATATGATGGGTCGCGTTTCAGAAAAATACCACGTGAATGTTTTACTATCTTAATTATCCGGTTTCGCACAAATTTAGATTCTTTTATATTGTAAACATTTCATATTCCCGTATATTTCACTGAAAAACAACGAAAAAGGATTTATGCTTGCAAACATGAAAAAATTCATCACAAATTATTTTGTTGCTTATTCAAAGCGAGTTTCAACACAAATAATCTACAGTATAGTATATTCACATATTTAACAGACGAGACAATAACATTTCTATGTTACTAGGCACTAGACATTTGCCGTTAATTTGCCATGTTTATCTTACAATATGACACTGTTCTTGGAACTTGGCACGGTTATTATAAATACCAAGGCAATAATAGAAATGGGTCACAATAATATTGCGTAAGGATTTGTGGATATTTATTTTAATTCTCATATCTTTTCTCTCTTAGTACAGCGAGCATGATATTGGTTTATCCTATTAAAAGTTCCGGTTTCAATTCCCGAAAATGTAACATAATATCTAAATGTTAGTAAGCTATATTAATTGATCTATATACTATGTGGCGAATAAATAAACTCTTCTGTCCTGGCATACCTTTCTTGACGCTGAACTTTGGTCGATTGTTAAAGCTTCAAAAATGCTCTACCTAATCATACGAGGTTAATTGCCGGTATTCTCAGTTTCCATCCTCTTTATTCACTCAACTTGAAAACTCGCCAAATATATTTTTTTACCATTTCTCTCTCTTCTATTTATTTATTTACTTATGTAATATTCTATATGTAATACTGTAAAATATATTTTTTAATTATCTGCAAAAAAATTTTAATTATTACTAAAAAAATCTAAATGCTTTATGCATATGAAAAACAATGCATTTTGTTTCAGAATAATTATGCACAGCACTGACAAATACAGTATTTATTATGAAATAAGTATAGGTAGGTACTACTGAGAAATATTTTTTTTAATTAATTTTTTTTCTTGTTATAAGTTTACATTTAGTACCTCCATTAAATAATATCTTCGTTTTGAATAATAATCCAGAATTATTCAATTCGTTTTCGTTTTTGTTTTATTAATTGATTTAATATGCCGCTGCATACTTTTCATTAAATGAATGAGTATCATATTAATTATTTGAACATAACATCATCGGATTGTAGTAATTGTGCCCAGGTGATAATATGATATAAGTACTTCCGTTTTTATTCATTCCCTTAAAATAAATTTTGTTACTTTTATGTTTAAAATAGTACACGTGTAGGTAAATTTGATATGTATTATAATTCTTATTATTTTGTACGTTCAATTGAGGGTTTAAGATTTTCTCTTCAAGATATCATCAGTCAGTTGTACCTCATATTAATTATCCATCTCTTGCAAACAATGCTTTTTCATACGCCCCATACAAGCTTGTGTTCGGTCAGACGAGCTTCGTGAATCTTGGGGCATCTTTCTAATTAGAAGATGTCTTCCCCAGTTCAGCTCAGACTGCTCAACGAGTAGTAGCAGTTGGTGTCACTAATGAAGATATTTTTTTATTTCTCGCAGTCCCATCTTCGCTACTCGGAAATATCTTTTTTCAGCGTCAAAACAGAAGCACAGTTTTTCGATGTAACCCTTTGCTCAAATATTTTTAAATTAACTTTTATTTATTAATTAATTTTTTGTATACATATTATGAAAAAGGCGGGTTTGTTGCCAGTTGGCAATTTCTTCTGAACAACTACATAAATAAATAGAACAATTGAAGTTGATTTCTAGGAAAAACTAGCTCATTTCTTTATTTTTTATTCATTCATGTTTGTGTTTAGTTTGTAGAACTCCACGTTTATTTTTAATGAAATTGAAAATAAATTGAATTTGAAAAAATATTATAATTAAATTCCGTAAGTTAAGAGTTATTTTAAATATGACCGCTATTTCGGCTTATAAGGTCATTATTAAGCAGTGGATACACCACGTATAATCGACTTATTTTGGTTTAAGTTACCTCTTCCCCTATGAATAATTAGATGTTTTCGGTAAAGCCCAATATTAAGATAATTTTTTCTGGGCACTTATTAAAGATTCCCCGGTTTGTAAAATTCTATGGTATGCTTAATTATTAAACGGGAAATTTAGATAATTAAGGAAACGTATAATTTTATAAACCGGGGAATATTTAATGATAAGTCCCTAGAAAAAAATAATCATAATATAGGGCTTCACAGAAAACATCTCATTATCCATTAGGGAAGGGGTAACTTAAACCTTATAAATAAGTCGATTATACGTGGTATACCCACCGTTTGATAATGGCTTTACAAGCCGAAACAGCTGTTACAATTAAAATAACACTTAACGTGCAGAACTTAATAATAATCTATACCTATAAAACCCAATGTCTTATATACCTATAAAACCCAATGTCTGTCTGTTCTCTATACAAATCTATACCGTTTTGTCCAATTCTCTCAAATTTTGCATACTTTTGCTTTAGGATCCGGCAGGTAACAAAGGCGACATTTCTTTCTATCGCTTTACCCCTTCCCCTCCCCATCATATATATTCAATGCAAATCTGTACCGTTTGACCGATCGGACTCAAAATTTGTAAACTTATTTTTTAGAACCTGGCGGGTAATAAAGGTGTCATTTTCCCCTCCTGCTTTACCCCTCCTCCTCCCCATCATATATTTATAATGAAAATCAGTACAGTTTGACCGATCAGACTCAAAACTTGCAAACTTATTCTTTAGGACCCGGTGAGTACCGCAGGCGATACTTCCCCCCTCCTCCTTTACCCCTACCCCTTCCCTTATATATTTTCAATCAAAATCTGTATTGCTCGACCGTTTAGACTAAAATTTATTCATTAGGACCCGGCAGGTAACATACATAGGTGACATTTCCCCTTTCCATCCTCTTAATGCATTTTCTGTACAATTTTACACCATCAATTTTACAACAATCTGACCTAAGTTTTGCAAACTTATGATTTAGGACTCGGCGGGTAATACAGGTAACATTTACCCCCTCTCCCTTTCCCCACCCCCTCCCTTGATATATTTTCTGTACAAATCTACACCGTATGACCGATCTGACCCAAATTTTGCATAATTGTTCTTCAAGATCCGGCAAGTAACAAGGACAACTTAAGGCGATCATCTAGCAGAATGTGCAAATTTCATCATTTTTTCTCATATTTTCTCTTGCATTTTTTATCACATTTTTGTGGGGAAATATCTCTTTTTAAAATTTATTCATCTGGTTACATATATTTTAAATACGAATATCTTATTAAAATGTTACAAACTAAATTATATAAATGATTAATAAATTACCAAACCTTCGATGTTTTAAAAATGAAGAAAATTGCTCCACTTTGTGGGTCTTTTATGACTGAACGGCCTGTTGAGATGTCTTTTTTATTCAATAATATTACAAAGTAAACAATTATCTTCAATTTATTACAATTATAGCAAAATCTGTTAGTTTGTTTTCTTGCAATTTATGTTTTAAATAATACTGTTTTTAAAAAATATTTTATTTTTTGGTGGGTTTTTTTCAACTCTTTTTACATGGTTGACAACTTTTTTTACTTCAATAGTCATAAGTATAGATATTATAAATTTATTATAAAAACAAAAAAATCAAAATCTTTGTCGATATTCCTGATTTTAGATATTTAAACAAGACGCAACGTATTTATGACACAATACGCAGTGCTTTGATTAAATAGCTAAAATCTGAAATCAAGAATAATTTTTTTTTTTTTTTTGTATTAATTTTAAAATAATAATGTCTATTCCTTTAATTTGTTAAAGAAAAAAGTTATAAACTATCTATAAAGGATTGAAAAAACACACAAAAAATAAAAATAATTTAAAAAACACTGTTTTTAAAACATAAATTGCATGTAAACGTATTAACAGATTTTGCAATAATTGTAACAAATTTAAGATAAACGTTTACTTTGTAATATTATTAAATAAAAAAGACATCTCAACAGGCCGTTTAGTCATAAAAGGCCCACAAATTGGAGCAATTTTCTTCATTTTTAAAACATCGAAGGTTTTGTAATTTATTAATCAATTATATAATTTTGATTGTGAAATTTTAACAAAATATTCGTATTTAAAATAAACGTAATCTGATGAATAAATTTTAAAATGAGATACTTCCATACAAAAATGTGATAAAAAACGCAAGAGAAGATATGAGAAAAAATGGTGAAATTTGCTCACTCTGCTAGACGATCGCCTTAAACAAAGAGTTAAAACAAAAAGTTAAAATAAAGGCCAGGATGAAGGCTGTGATTAGATCAGAAGTTGAATTTAGATTTCAGTATCTCAGTATTAGTGTTACAATGATTACATTTTTGATGTATAATATAACTTTTTGATGTAAAATACAATTTTGTGGTTGGACATAATTCTTAAAAATAAACAGATGTCAATTTTTCTCAACCACACTGATTATTTTAAACGTTGAATTATTTCATTTTAAAATTTTAACTACCCCGCCGTAGTTTTAATATTATAACATAAGAACTCTTCAAGTGCCTTAGTTATATCAATTCACAAATAATCTTTAGAAGAGAAAATGACATTGAATTTTTACAAACACGCAAAGAGGCCTCAGGTCTGATAATTCATAAATATTAGAAATGAAAATGTTCCTACACATTGAATCGTGTATAAATTAAAACCAATACTATTCTATTCAAGAACACATTCTTACTGTGAAGTTGCAACTTTTTCAGAACTATGTTATGTGAAATTTAAAACCGAATTAATTAATCAATTAGAAAGACATACAGAAAAATCAAATCCACGAAAAAATATTTGGCTGCTACCGGGATTCGAACCACGGATCGTCTCCTTTAATTCTGGCCTTACTTCTGGTGTTCATCTAGCGGCAAGATGGTGTTTTCTTGTTTTGAAATTTTATTCTGAATAACTTTATGTACTACCCATTTCATTGTCTTTATATCAATCTTCACCCAATCACCCTACTGCAAAGGAGACGACGTCCCCACTCGACAGTTAATTAATTTATTTTTTAATATATGGATCAGTTATTATGCGCCCGTTTTGACGAATAAACAGTAGTATTCAAACCCATCGACTTTAAAATGATGTGTTTTTTTAATAATGTTAATGATCAATTTTAGGAAGTTTTTTATTTATAAAAATATATTAGTATTTTACTTAAAAATTGCCTTGGCGCAAGGATCCAACGCACCAACTCTATCGCTGCGTTAGCGCGGCCGTTATCCTGCGCACCCGGCACTTCGAACGTTCCACACATCAATAAGTCGCCGTAGAAAGTCGCGCTCGGCTGCCTCCGCCGCCGCTCGGCAATCTTCGCCGATCCGCTAGAGACGGCATAGTCCGGCCGCCCAGTGCGTTGGTAGCTACAGCTCGCTCCGTAGCTGCGTAGAGCTCTACGTGCCACGTCCGCCGATGTAATTTTTATGAGTGGCCATTAAATTGGCAGTAAACACAAGGTTGGAACAGTAACAGTGATGATTCATATGTGGAATTTTGTGATCGATCTAAGAATAATTAACTGACTGATTATCACATACACAAATCCAGTGTTATATAAAATAATCGCTAGATCATTGTGTTAATATTTTAGAGAACAATTTTTATAAAAAAAATATTTTAAAAAAAATAAAAAATTCTAACAAATAAAACTCGATTTAATTAACGAACATTATAAAAAATGCAAAATTAGCTGAAAATTATTTTATTTTAAATTATTTAATCAAGTGAACCATGTAAATAAATTTAAAAAAACTTCCTTGAACACAATGTTTTAATATAAATAATTACCAAGTATTTAAGAAACACTTCAAATGTGATGTTAAATAAAAATGTATTTCGTTTTACAAGGACACACCGTAGGATATCCGCAGCACATTAAATAAGGTAATTTTTTATTACAAAAATATTTGAATTTTATTAAACACCCTTTTGATAACCTTGGATATGAATTGTGAAAGTCAAATGAATATTTGTTGGTACTTTATCGTAAACAAATGATTTATCTAATTTAATTGTAGACGACATAACAACGTTGTCCTTGCGTCCGACTAGACGCCCACTTTGCGACTTATTGAAATTTTTGTTTCACTGACTGATATATGATATAAATACGAACAAATATAATACATTACAATATTTTTGATTTCTATGCATGCGCATTTTCGGTGTGATAAATAAATATGTGAATAATTTATTTTGGCTAAATACAAGAATATGGGTATTATCATAAATCCTTCTGAAAGAAAATATAGTTGAGTATTCCGATTTTACAATAAAACAGAATAAACGATAAATAATTAGCTATCAAAGCTAATATTACACTGTAAAGTTTCGAAAATTCAATACGTTTTGACATTTGATAGGCGATATCTGTGTAAATCACAAACAAGATCTGTTCTAATACCCGTATTCTTGGGTGATGCCTTTATTTTATTTATTGAGATAAATTATAGAAGTCACAAAGACATATGAGAAACGTGTATGGAAGTCTTTTTATAGAATAGCCTGGGGCTTACGACCTCTACGAGCTGGCTTAAGTGATCACTCTACACCGTGCAATGTTCATCAGTTTCATCGTAAGATCATCCACATTTTAATTTTTTTTTGAAAGGTTTACCTATATGTATATATTCGAAATATATTTTTGAATAATATATATTTATAATATATATACTTTCATATATTTAAGCCAGCTCATAGAGGTTTTGAGCCCTGGGCTATCCTATAAAAAAGACTTCCACACATATTTGTAATATAAATAGCTTCGTCTCTGTAAGACTTCTATAATTTATCTTATCTCGCTGTGGACAAAATCTAGTAATTGTGTTCTCAGAACACATTAAAAAATATTGTTATTTTGTTAAACCTTTACTGCATAAAACGAAGTAAATAATTTCAGTTTTATGCTAATATAAGAAATATTTGTAAATTAATTTTGACAATTTACTCCGATAAAAATAAATATTTTTATTAGAATTGCGTCAAAGTTGCCATAACGTAATATTTCTTCCGCCTTCAATATTTCAGCGATGGACTGTTTTAATATGTTCGTGGCTTGGAGGTTCATGTGACTTTCCTGATAATTATTTTATGTTAATTGAGTCATCAAGAATTGCTAACATTCGCATATGTAGGTTCATTTCTATGAATCTTTCAATGGGACTACTAACAAAGATTAATCATTTAATCACAATGCGTTTATTAAAACTATATATCCAGTGATATATGTGTTGTGGAAAAAGTCATTAATATGACATTATTTCCAATGCGCGGACAGTTTGAAAAATGCCCAATACGATAGGAAAATATGGTAACAACTGTTGAAATAATTATATTGACCGGGCGTTATTAATAATGTCCTTCACCTATCGTGCAGAATAATAAAAAAATACATACTTTATGTTAAATTATTTTATTGTGTGACGGTATAATCATTAAACCTAACCTAACCTAATCAAACCTTACCTAACCTGGTCAGTGTGCGTCATGCATTTTTTATCGATTCCCGCGTCCCGCCAGATGTACTTAAAATATCAAATTGCCCAAAAACACTTGAAAAATTCATAATGCTCGGACATTGTAATAAATAATTCAGTTTTAATAATTGTTTATCACATTGCCCGATTTGGGTTGTCATTTTTACTACTGTATGGGCATTATAAATAATTGGTTATTTATTAATCACTTGGTCCACGACATATGTAACTCGGCGCCGTGTGTCGTACAGTGCAGTATAAAATTTTAAATCGCACTGCGATTTCTCGCGGACAATTTATACTGAACAAATTAAAGAGGCCACAGTACTTAAAACAGTAAGTACGGAAAACTTATTATATCATTTTAATTTTAAAGCGATTTTTATTTTAATTTTTTACACTCTTTTGGAACTCTTTTTGAAACAATTTGAATTAAAATCTACGTGGCGAAACAATTTATATATAAAAAAACTTAAAAAAAAACAAAACTAATGTTCACGGCCACTATTGATATTTGAACTCCTGACCCTAATAACGTTGCTTTTTGCTTAAAGTAGGTAGCCGGTCTATTAAAAAGATAATTTTGTATCAATATATATCAAGGGATCACTTGAAACGAATTAAAGTTTTATTAATTAATTAATATCACTGAACACAAATTTAAGTGGAGCACCATCCTTTAACAATTTCGTGATTCGCGCTAATTGTCACTCCTTTATATTCCATAAATACGAAGGTAGGTACTTTTTTATTTCACTTTACTCTTGTCTTTTGCTTGTTTATAGTCACAATCTATGACGTCGTCCCTCTTGTTAAAACGATTTGAGATTCCATTGCCCATTTATACGACCCGATGTTCGCGATGCTTCCAGAATCTAGTAGATTATCCCAGACCTTTGTAGTCATTTCCAAATTCCTGTAAAAGGTAAAGAGTACTGAAATGATGGTATAAACCTTTTTAATTTTCATTATAAAATTCAAAGACTGGCAAATATCAAATCAATGGATAAAATTAGGATTGATAAGCTTTAATTGGTGGATAAAATAAATATAATATTTAGTTATTTGAAAGCATTAGGAAAAAACTTATTTTTTCTACGCATACGAAGATTTGACGAATATCTTTATATATCTTCAGTTTTAAAACAATTTTATCTTTAATGTATAATGTGTGTAGTTATTTATAATTTCCTAAAATAAAAAAAAAAAAGTTTTCAATAATTACGTCCAATTTTGTCAAGCAATATTGTATGTAAATGGACACATAGTGCGACATCGTAAGGGATATTTTCAGAAAACTTCTTCATTGTATTTATTTCTCAAGATTAATGAATAATTTGTACATTAATAAGGGCTTCGTTTGTGTAAAGGTCGACAGTTTAAGACAAATATATTTTTATAATCTAGTAAGGTATTTTATGTTAAAATATTTTATTAGTACTACTATTTTATACCAGCATCAACATTTAAGGACGGACCACAAATTATTTTTTTTAATTATGTTCAAAACGTCGCTTGTTAAAATTTTATCAACAAAGAAGAACACTTGTATATTACAATTTGTTTACTACTGACAGTTTACTTATTATATCATTTTGATCCTGTCACTTTGTCGCTAAACGAGTGACAGCTCTTGAAAAAGTGTTTCTTGAACTGTAAAATAAACGTAAAACACATTTTTTCTCTTCTTACGCCTCCCAAATACATTTGTCAGGAATATAAATTCTATTAGCAATCCTTGCTGTAACCAGTCATTGGCCATTGGCTTCGAAACATATTGAATTTTTTTCAATAAAAAAGTGGTGTATACAGAGTTATTTTATATAAATTATAAACAATTTACTTAAAATAATTGTTATATAATACTAGCTGTAACTTGTCAAAAATAATGGTACTTTTACATGTCGGTTCCTAAGGAATGAGTATTTATTTATTTATATTTAAACAAAGGAAAAATAAGGAAAAAATGCCAAAACAGGAGAAAAAAAGAAGAAAAAAAATACTTTAATGAAATTACGGATGACACGCGAAGTTACGACGGACGGACGAAGGGACAGACAAGGAAATTATTATAATTGGATGATAATATTTATGAAAAAGTAGGACCTAAATATTATCCCCATTTGAGCACTGATTCCATGGATTTTACTATGTAAACCTTCCATAGAACACCATTATTATATATAGAACAAGAAAATTATGTTATCGGCTTACTTTTTAGTTTTAAGGCTTTTTGCTAGGCACCTTTTAAATAACGTTTTTGGTAAAGCGAAGATTTTCTTTGAATCTAATAAAATAGAAGATGATATCATAGCTTCACCTTCAGACCTACACGAACATGTATGTGAAGACAATATTGATCATTATATTTTGGAAAATCTGATTCTTACTTTATTACTGCAAATGTGGACGTACTTTTATGAATAATGTGATATCCAGCCACGACCAGAATAACGTAGCACTAAGTGACCTCGCAAAACTTTTAGATTATTATTATCAAAAAGTAAGCAAATATACGATTATTTTCTATTGGAGGATGGAGCTTCAAGAAATTTCAATAAGGCCAAGGAATTACGTGATTAAAAGGCAATTAGTCTTTTTTCTGAATTCTTTGTTACTCCATTTTTTATTGTAATTATAAGTTAAATTTTGTGCTACATTTGAAAAATAAGGTTTCTTACAAAAAATAGAAGATATTTTTTATTTAACTATCTTTGTTCGTATGTAATAAGTCATTGTTGTGGTGGAACGTTTGTGATGGTCGACATAGAGATAGATTTAATAAATTTAGAAAATCTTAAAATAATAATATTCAAAAAAGCCAAGTATGGACATCAAAAATATATTTCTTCTGTTTGGAATCGTTAAAAAATAAAAGCCTGATACATTTCTTCTCAAGATTCTATGTATTACAAGAGGCTAACAAAATATTGAATATTCAGCTATACAAGTAATATATCTTAGATCTTTATTATACCATAGATATAATTCTGTGTTAAATTAATATTGTTTGCCAATCCTAATAGACTCGACCTTGTATGTAGGTGCGAACGAGCCTTTATTATTTATGAAACGGAACAGCAAGTCTCGCGTGTAGCAGGTGCTTTACTGTTATTTTAACGAAACGGACCAATCACAGGCGCGCTTTGCCTTCGACGGATTGAGCCGGAGGCGACCGTCCTGATGACTGAATCCGGCCAATGGCGAGCGCCGGCGGTGAGGTCATCGTGCATAGGATGAGTCACTGCACTAGCGTGGATTTCGGGGATATGGTGCAATCGTTACTATAAAAGGAGCGAACACGATATACTCAGCCCCTTCAGTTCGAGACCAGACCTGCCAGCGGAAGCGCTGCCCGAGAGACTACTGCCAGAGACTTCATTTAGAGAACAGCATTTGCGGACGGAGTTGCTGCCCGGACGTATGGAGGAATCTACCATTCATCAGTACCAGAGAGGATCATACCGCCACTGTGTAACAGCTAAGGAACATATTTATATTATCTATTACGGTTAATTATTTTCACTATCGAAATGTATTTATTTTGGGAATATTTGAGTTCGGAATAATTGTGTAATTAAATATCACGATTGCTTGTGTGATATTGGTTCAAATCGTACGAGAATTCCTTCCAAACGGATGTATTTTTATGCAAAGCGAATTTCATACCGTTTATGCTGAAAATTGAATACACGGAGTTCTATATGAATTACTTAGTAGCATTATAATAATTACTGTATTGCGTAGGTATTGCGCAATCATTACACTCGGTCTACAACTAACTCTTTATGAATCGAGTACCTCGGTATATTCAGCTTAATAAGTGGCTTCAGAATGACGAGTAAAGGACAGAATGGGGAGATCTAACTAAAGATTGGGGATATCTGGTTTGTGTTAGCCTAGCTGGCTGAGGGGTGGATGATTGCCGGCACTTGGGCGTGGAACCCGCACAAGCCCCTGCAGGGCCCCTTAAAGGCGGGGTCCTCCTTGTTGCTCGGGGTCGTCAATAAACCGACCACCTAACCTCATCTGGCGCAAACTACTTAAACCAACAAAAAGGTTCCCTTTGTCTTTGGAAGGATTTCCATGCTTGAATGCTGTAAAACCTTGATAGAAAACGTTAACTTCTATTTCGTCCTCTGTAAGAAAGACAGGGCCAGAATAAATATAAAAATCATTCACTCATATGGAATAGCTGGGATATTATAAATATGTTACTAACACTCTAACATTTGTCCAAAGTAAATGTTGCAAGATGCAGAATCGTGGGACGCCGCTCTGAAAAGGCATAATGAGATTGCACAATAATTTGTAACATCGCTGACTATGCCCGCAAAGGAGGCTAATGTCGTCATCAATTCGTACCAAAAGAGTACATGATTCTTCAAACACCGGCCTAAAAGAAAGGCGCCTCAAGACAACACCCATCATCAGAAACTCGTACCAAAAGAGTACGTACATCTCAATCATAAGCCTAAAAGAGAGGCGTCACAGGATCACATCTCGTAAAGAAGAGATAGAGTCTCGGGATGCAGTAAGTTCCGGAGGAACAAGGGGGGCCGTTTAGTCACTTAGGAAGTTGGTCACCGGGTTTAGGCGGGCGCGGAGCCTCAACCCCTCTCAGCAGAGATGCTGAGGGTTTAAAAAACCAAAACTTAGCATTCAAAGAAACTATTATTTCATATAAACTCACGGGCTGTTGTAGAATCCTTTCGAACAAACCATCCCCGAGACCTTATCTACTTATTTATAAAGAAGTTTCGCTTCAAAAATGTCTTATTTCGTAGATAGAAAATATATGTATTATTTTCCCATGGAATTAATATGAACAGGTTCATGCACGTCTAGAACGAAACCATTCAAGGTAAGAATTTGCTAATACAAAGTGTTTATAATTATTAATTTCAGTGTTATTTAATATGTGTGAATTTTTCCCTTTGCGCCGTTCGAACGATTTTACTGGTTTGTCTCAAATCGAAAATGTTTTATTTCTAATACACGAATTCTTTCTAGTGTATGTATTTTATTGTAACATAAATGTATAGATTATTAGGTTCGTTAGATGTTTTTATTACGTAATATTATGCAATTGTTTCCACACTGCTCCTATAAAAGAATTTGAAGTTATTACGATACACAACGGGGTCCTTCATCCATTAGACGAATCATGTGCCAATTCAACGACGTATTACGAATAGTATATATTGTATTTATCGAGATTTAGTCGCATTTATTATTTCTAGTGAGGTTTTTAGTATTGGTTCCAGGCGCCATTATGAGGCGGAAATAGTTCATATTCATAGCCCGACTGCAATAGGTATTTTTGTCGCGTAAGAGGTAGCACTTTTAGGAATATAACTGTGTTTTATGTTTCGTCCCTGACGGACAGGATGGTATAGCTGTGGCTATTTAGGTAATATACTTAGTAAATGCAAAGGGCATTAGGTATTATCGATTTCGTCTGCGAACCCAAGATGTTAGTTAATATTTTTAGTTAAATTGCATTCAAAAGCGCAATTTTCACAGAATAATTATTTTCAGTTAATACGTATTTTTAGTTAATTTATCGTATAGAACAATTTCTGATAGTATAGAACATTATTTCATATGAAAAGTTGAATTTTAGTAGTAGTAATATTTCTGTATTGAATATTTAATTTTTAACAACTGTATCGCTACATCATATGGTTGAAGTCGACCGGTTGCATCCTGTCGCTCAATCGCGCGCGCTCACATATAAGATCGGAATGAAAAATAAAAAATTAAATTTGAACTCGCGACGAGTAAGCATCGGCCTTTTAAATAAATGATTAATACAAAATTCATCTTTAATACGTTAGGAGGACCCTCTATCTACCTGAAACATCACAGTGCTTACCGTGACCAGGAGAACGATTTATATTGAAATACAATAAAATGCTTTATAATATTAATTTAACATCATTTCGACATTAAATACAGTCTGCTCGATTTGATTAGGATGCCCTCTATCATGCGGGACCATCACACGTTTAAATTGATTTTTGAGCTCTGAACGTTCAAATTTTATGTAAGGTTGATGACTATATATTATTAAATCATTTTCGATACGACTTAGTCATTATTTTGATTAAAATTAATAATCACGTCACTCACAAGCAGAAATAGCTGATGAATGTACCTTAAATATTGTGTTTAATACATTAATAAAAATATTAAATTAATTTTAAAATATATTTAATTTTTCACTATTAGTTTCGACAAAAGAATTTCAGAATTTCTAATTCAATTTAATTTTCTCGAAACTCAAGCGGAGATAAAAAATTAAATATAATAAAATATTTTTAATCTCTCATTATGATTCTCTAGAATCTCAATGCAAATACTTCAATAACGTGTTAATAATATTTGGATGCTCATGGGTGATGTTAAAAAATTCATAACGGATGCATGCAAAGAAACTATATGAAAGCGCGCCTTCAACTTTTTTTTTCTTGTTTGATGTTCTTGATGTTTTTTGATGTTCCTTGGTATAAATTTAATGAAAAATTCTATGAATAGAAATTCATATTTAGAAAATATTTTTTTATCTTCATTGTTTTTTGCATATTATGATTACTGATCAAAATAAAAATGTTTATGAAGTTTGTGCAACGTAACTGGGTGGCTAAACGTAAATTTTAATTTTGAAAATCTGGTAACTTTGTACATACCACATTCATCATTGTGGCTTTTATACAAAGTTTGGTAGTTTTTTTTAAATTAACAAAATAAAAATGATAAATCATTTAAAATCAGACCGTTGTTGGATTTGGTTTCTGAAATTTTTCGAACGTGGGGAATATTTCATTAAAACTTATCAGTGGACGAAATGATAGTTAATTTTTGATTCGAATTTCATAACACGTTTGATAAAATGTAAACCTACCAGGTTTGCACATAAGTTTTGAGTAATGTGTGTAAATGATAGATGTTATTATAATTTTACTTTGTTCTGTGGTAAAGAGATCCGTGATTATTCTGATATTCTAGTTAATTCTCAAATATACTATGTATTACAGAAAATACATATAATTATACTACAAAAGATCATTAACAAATTTATCACTGTATTGCGTTTTTGGTAATCTTTTCTTAAACTTCTTTGTCTCTTCTCATTCAGCTAAAAAAAGGCTAAAGATCTGATAAGGTAATATAATATACACCAATATCCAAAAAATTAAATTGCTAGTTAAAAATGTACTGAATTCGACATTTTATAGGAAATTTAGCCTTTAAATTAAAAGAATACGTGATTTTGGAAGGGATACATAGATAGATGCATGAAATCTTGTACATGTATATGTAAACACATATTCAAAACACTTTTCTTTTTTTTTTTATGTTGAAGCCACTAGTACTTTTATAGTCCCCGTGTATCATATATACTTTTATAGTCCCCGTGTATCATATATATACTTTATCGTTTAACACTGTAACTAAAATAAAAATACATATTTTAAATATATTTGTGGGGTGCTTATCACGTCGGAGTCCCCAGTTTGTAGGGTACTGCCTTACGGATCCTCACTTTTGTACAATATAATACAGGATAAAAACAGCTGATATAAACAGAAAGCCGCGGTCAGCTTTATTATGTTTATTTATTTTTCGGCAGAATTACAGTGAGTGCTTTATCGCCCGACCCTGGTAGATAACGGCGGCCATCGGTATGCTAGCTGATTGGGTAGGCCCGGGGTCGTCAACTTTGTTCCTGGCAGCGAGCGTAGTGGGTGCAAAAAGCGGTCAGGGTGAAGATCGTGCTGTGAGATGGAAATGGTGCTGATGACTGATGTAGGTGGCATATCACAGTGAGGTCGAGGATGATGGTGGTACCGCTAGAAATAGATGTTGTTTGTTGCTGGAGGTTGCGAGGACAGCGGAGCGATAAGGCTGACAATGATCGATGGATTGGAGACTGGCGGCGTAGCAAGGAATGAGATGAGTGGCGTAGCGACGTTGTTTGATGTCGTAGCTACTGCAAAGGTGGTATAGAAAGACGAGCTACGTAGCTAGGTCATGCTACGAGAAGCGGTCGTCAGGCAGCCTGACCTCGTGGTATCGACGAAGAAAACGAACTAACTTCGTACTTTGTTACAACGTCTTTTATATCACAATTTTGGTGTAGAGATGTGTACAAAAACCTTTGTGAGAAAGAAGCCGTCAGCATATTTATATTCCTTTGTCTGCGTTAGATTGTGGCATCCGCAAAATTCGCGAACGTGTAAAGCGTCGTGTTAACATTTTGTATTTCTGATGGGTGTTTCTTTCTTCATCATATTTTCAACTTCGTTTCGAATGCTGATATCGAAACTCGATATCAGCATTCTTCATAAATGTGTTGCTGGTGATTAATATAGGCCGATGGTATTTTTTCCATGCGAACTGTCTTCGTCAGTGGTGGTGTGGGGATGTGGGGAAACGGGTCGTTGACCCCATATATATATGTACGTTTTTTTAAAATAGTTCGTACGATTATTCCTTAATCGACGAAAGCTCGTCAAAGTCATGTTTATGGAAAGAATTTAAATCCTTTTTTTTGAGTTTTTAAAGCTATATAGGTAAGTGTATTAAAAACATAAAAAAACGAGACTTAAAGGGTTAAGTACTGTCATGGAGATATTTTTTTCACATAATCTCAAAAAATTGTCAGTTCTGATTTGACATAACCCTAAAATGTAGGGTTCGATATTATTGGTTCACATTGGCATTCCAGCCTATGGAGATAATATACATAAAACATAATTTAATGTTTACTGCTGACCATCCACAAGTGCGTCGAATCACCCCTGGGCTGAAGCCAATAGTTTTCTCCCTCTTCTCATTCCTCTCTTTCTCCCCCCTTTCCTTTTGCCATTTACCGGGGATTGGTTTTCCTACGTAAGAGGCAAGACTTTCAGTTCGAGTCGTCTCTTTGCTTATTTGTCCCTTTTCCAACACCTTTTTTATCTTCGCAATGTCGAACTAATTATGAAAGTAAATAGTCAAATTATATGAACTGTGTTCTGTAATAACGTGCTAACGTAAATAAATTAGTTGAACAAATTCTTGAGCGGAAATTCATATTTTTTACGTTATCAACTAAACTAAACGGTTTTCATAAGAGCAGTGCCTGTAAATTTTAGGTGTTTTTACTTAGGTTATGTTATTAATTTTGTAGTATAGAAATTATATAACTGACATAATAACTCAAAATCAGTACAGTACAAAAACTAGTATTATAAAAGTTTAAACAGTCATATTATTTATTTGAAAAATTTTTTTAGGCAGCTTGGATGCTGGCAAAATGTTTTTTACACCACAATGAGTTGACCAGCAATAAAATTAAATTGTGATAACTGTATTTTTAGCTATATCATATTGTTTCTTTACTTAAATATCGCGTGTAAGCAACACTGCCTAGGGATACCACACTTATTTTCTTATTATAGAATATATCTAATATTTTACGTCAAATATCTTATTTTGAGTGGCTTAACGCATTTTTGCAGAACGCCATCAAATCTGAAGGAACCAATGAAATTGAGATGGATGTTTTTGTAACTGATTTTATAGCCAGAGAGCGTATACAATTTATAAGCTTTAAATAAGATGATTTATCAACATCCAAACAAGATTTTAAGAACGTTGTGAAAAATACACAACTATATCGTATTCAAAATATAATCGCTTGACCCGGCCAAAAATAGTGGACTTCCGGGAAGATCCATTAAAGCAGTCGTTAAATTTTTTTTTTTTTTAATTTATTTATTATTTATTTCACCCACGAGCGCTCGCGCTATAGCATTTTGCTCGCGGTAAATTTTAAATTTGCTCCATTTTGTCAAAAACAATCTCTCGAGTCTCGTACATTCAGTAGCTGAGTTTTATAAGTTCTCCCTCGTGTGAGTAAAATTTTCCTTGCGCTATTGGCATCCAGTCGCTCACAGGAGGAGGTTAGTTTCTCCAGGTACCATCGCGCGGCGATTTGCTCATCGCGCGAGTGATGACGTAAGTACTTAATAAAGTTAATAAAATATGAGAAAAACGTATTTTGGCACGGTTAGAAGAATACTACGAAGAAGATGTTGAAAATCCGTCTTTTTAAGTATATCTATATGTAAGAGTTATATTTACGATGAAGATTAATTAACGTTTCTTAATTAGATTGATAAGAAAAATAATCTTTGCAAGATTTTTTCTTTATTTTCTGAGTGTCTTAGAAGACTGGGGTTTTTGCATAAAAATTAAAGTTTATAATATTTTTAAAAGTTAAATAAATAAATATTTTACAAAATTATATGTGTTTAGTTATAAAAAACATAATTACAATCAAGAATTTTTCATTATTTCATATTTGTGAGCAAATTGCTCTACATGCGAGTGCCCATGTGATTTTTACTGGCGCGAGTTCTCGCGGGTTAAATGATATGAAAAAAACTGATCACGATAAAGTAAACAATTTTTTTCATGTTGTCTGTTTATATATCTATGATAAACAATTATATTATCTTTGTACTCTTACGAATAAAATAATGTGATAGCGATAAATTCTTGGTAATACGTTCACGTGTCACGCAACTGGCTATTTGTTTCGAAGCAATCCGGACTTGTTTAAATGCTAGACAAGCAAGCGGATAAATAAAGCAACTACAAAGCTGATGCTTTTTTAACCATCTTTTCCAGATAAATATCCCTCCAGATCTTGAAATTTTCAATGACATTAATTATCTCGGATCTATAATTACTAATGATGGTAGCCAGAAGTCAAATGATGAATACGTATGGTGAAAAGTTGTATCTGCAGACTTCGAAAATGTGAAAAGTTCGCGGTGTATTTAAAACAACCAAAGTCTGACTTGTTAGATGTCTAGTGCACTCACTATTCCTCGGTAGTGTGGAATCGTGAAATTCAAAAGTAAAAGAGAGATGGTGGATTGATGCTTTTATACTGCGGTGTTGGAGACATACATATATTGCATTTGGACAGCTAGACGCACAAATGCCTCTATACTATTAATTCGGATCTAAAAATCAAAGAGAGACTCTCAACTATTTTTCGAGACGAATCTTAAAATTTTTTAACATGTTGCTAGAAGATAAACTAGCTTATATAAACTTGTTATGGTGGGCCTTGTGTCAAAGAAGAAAAGAAAGATCATCAATCATTAGACCAAGTGGAAAAGCTACAAGAAAAAAAAGACACTCCTCAGACGACGGATCTAAGATCTACAGGATCCCGGGAGAAGGGAGGATAACTATCAAAAGGGCGAGAGGTCATGTAGATCACGATCTATTTGGATGATGATGATAAAATTTAGCGCCTAATTCCAAAACCCCCTAAAACGATTTTATGTATTTTTTATTATAGTTTTGTTAAAGGATAAAAATGTAGCTGTATTTGGAAAGCTTCTTTTCAGTATTTTAAATCAAACCCTGGTTTTTAACATACGATGTCAATGCATTATAGTGATTTTTATAAGAAATAATGTATTCAGCATGTAGCTGACAAAAAATCTATCAAACTGCACATTGCTTAAGTCATTATTGAAATTATCTGAAATCTATTTGAGAGGGTTTTGGAATTAGGCGCTCCAAACGTTAAGCTGCCACTATCTCTAGATGCTCATTTTGAAACATATCACCCGTTAGTTTCATTGATGAAATAATGACGGTTTTATTTCTGAACATCCCATGTTTTTGCAATGCATGCCATGCAAAGTACCTTTTTGGTCTCGTGGTAAGGATTCTCGTCTCGTGATCCAAAGGTCGCAGGCTTGGACCTCATTCTACACCAGCAATTTATTCCTATTCTTATAGGACAACCGTTTAGCTTAGTTTGAAAATAGCAAAAATATTTATGTAACACATACTCCGAGTTTGCATCTGTAATTAGAAAAAGAAAACAAAAAAAATATATGTAAATATTTAATATTTTTCATTTATTGTTAGTCTCATTTCATCAAAAAGAGACTGTGGAAATGAAACACTAAGATTTATGAAAATGATCGGTTATTGAGTATATATGCGTATTTGATACTGCATTCAAATAATGTAATTATTTGAATGCAGTATCGAATATGCAATCCTCGAATTTCCCATAAAATTTTGAAGAAATAGAGGTTTTTGCGATTTGGTTTCTGCTAAACAGTTTGCTGTTTAATGTATATTATAGATATCTCACAGAGACGAAACTGTATTTCTTATGAGAAAGTAGGTATAGAACTCATTTGGCTGTACATAGGTCATGAGTCCTATGTACACACAAATGACTTATATACCTACTTCCCATAAGAAATACAGTTTCGTCTCTGTGAGATATCTATAATATACATTAATTGATTAATAATGTCTCTGTGACATAAATCCAGCACTGTTCTGAAAGATTTGAACAAACCCAAAATATTCTGAAGTTTGCTGTTTCTTAATCTTCGTGTGGTCCATCTATTCCTTATCATATTTTTTTCAATTTCATTGGCATCTGGTCATACTAATTTGTCTCATTTTTTTATCTCCTGCAAACGTCTAACAGAATAACATATTTTGTGGTTATCGCCAAGTTCACAATTTAGAATATATTAGCGTATATTACCATTTTTGTCGAGAATCATATACCCGAGTTGCCATAAGAGAGCTACTATTGATGAAACATGTAAATTATGTGAACTAGGACTTCCTTTTTGCAAAAAGTTTGGTCTCATGTTATGCCATTGGTGGGATGACAAAAATATATTCGAATTACTATGTATGGTCGACAACTCCTGTGCTGAATATATTGACCATGTACATATTTTCCTGAAAAATTGTAGAGAAAAGTTATTTTGAACTTTTCACAGATAATATATTTTTATCACAATATGTCCAAAGAATAATCATGTATCTAATAAAATGTACGTAATTTTAGTAGAAAACACCGATAACTTATACGATATTACGTGTATTACAACATCAAAAAATCACAGCAAACAAATTATGTACCGATTGTCAACGTGTTAGCTATTTCTAGTAACCTTTTGATAATATAAATATAACAAGTGGAAATATACAAGGTATATGTTGGAAAAAGTGTCGTGTCATCAGAAAAATTTCATGCATTATTCCACCCTTTAATAATATTGAAAAAATATATCAGATGCATAAGAAGATGTGTGCGTAAGGAAAGGGAAAGGTGTCGCATATAATAATAATATTCTTGATGTTTTACAGACAGTTCTTCAGTTTTAAAACTACTTTATATTTTCTAAAAAAACTAATTTATTAGCACAACAATAATCATCTACATGCACATTATAGTGGTATAGATTTTCAGTTGGTATACCCCCATGTACACGATCTTTGTATTGTTTGTTTCGGATAATATTGTAGAATCTATCATAAGGATTGTTGTTGCTATTGCGATATATGCAAATCAAAAATGTATTCCATTTTTACTTCCTTTCTTTAAACTCGTGGCGTCTGCTTGTCTGCTTGTCTAACGAAAAAACTTTGGGTCGATTTTTAACTCTTTTTCCGTGATCCAATCGAGCTGAAACTTTGAAAAATGGTTTTTTCATACAACTCAATAAGTTATATGGAGATTCCAACACATGTGGTAGACACCAAACCCGAAAATGAGAAAGGGAGTATTGTAAAAACTTGTTTTATATGGGTTACTTTTTTTAATTTTTTTTTCTGAGGCACCCTTTCATATATTTTCATGTGTCTTAAAACTCGCAAAGTATTTTTTTCAGTTTTTCTAAAAGAAAAGTTTACTATCAGCTGTGAAAGTGTAAGGCTGAACTAAAAAATATATGTTAGTATTTAAACTGGAAAAAATATTTTAAGAATTTTGTTTCAAAAATAGTTAAATTTTATAATTCAATCAAATAATTAAATAAAACATTTTAAAAAGGTAAAATTGAAATGAATAATAACTATTTAAGATGAGGTCAGCGTGAACTTTTAATACATAATTTATTTTGATGAGCGACTTCCTCCTGGGGATGAAAAACAGTATTGTGTTCTTAAAAAATTTTAACATGCTCAAAATATTCTGAAAATATAAAAAAAAATTCTTAAAAGAAAAAAAATTCAAAATTAAAGGCATATTCTAGTATATTTGTTAATAATTCGGAAGAATGTCATATATTAGGTCCTTACATATGAAATTGGCGTTTAGTATGGGAGGAACATAAAGCCGATTTTTTTTTTATAATATATTTATTTAATCAAAATATGTTCCATTGCTATCTATGCACTTTTGCCATCTCATAGGTAGTTCATCGATCCCTTTACTAAAAAAACCATTCGGACGGGAATCAATAAAATCTTTGAAGGCGGTTTGGACTGCCCCATCGGAGTTGAATTTTTTCCTTTGCAAGAAGTTATCCAAATTTCGAAAAAAATGGTAATCTATTGGGGCAAGGTCCGGAGAGTACGGTGGATGTCTTAGACATTCCAATTGAAGCTCCTCTAATTTGGTAGCCGTCTGTTGTGCAGTGTGTGGTCTAGCGTTATCATGAAGCAGCAGTGGCCTAGAGCGATTAACCAGCCTCGGTTGTTTAGCAGCTAGCTTTTCCATCATGGTTTGCAGTTGCTGACAATAGACATCTGCCGTAATCGTCTGGCCAGATTTAAGAAAGCTGTAGTGAACGACACCAGCACTAGTCCACCAAACGCTCACAAGTAACTTTTTTGGAGTCAATTTTCGCTTGGGGCATGGTTTGGCTGGTTCGGCAGGGTTCAGCCATTGCGATGAGCGCTTCCGATTATCGTACAGGATCCACTTTTCATCACAGGTAGTGATTCGATTTAAAATCCCTTCATTATTGTGCCGGTTGAGTAATACAACGCAGCAGTCAACGCGCGTTTGTTGATTTGCTTCACTCAATTCGTGAGGTACCCACCTTTCAAGCTTTTTCACCTTACCAATTTGCTTCAAGTGGATTAAAACAGTTTTATCACTAACACCGCAGCCTGCAGCTAACTCGGATGTGGTTTGCGATGGATCCGCTTCCACAATAGCCTTCAATTCTTCATTATCAACTTTGGTCTCCGGCCGTCCACGGGGCTTGTTCTGCAGGTCGAAATTTCCAGAACGAAAACGTTGGAACCAAAAACGCACTGTGTTTTCTTTTGCGGCACCGTCGCCATACACATCATTAATCCTTCGAGCCGTTTCTGCAGCACTGGTGCCACGGTGGAACTCGTACTCGTAAATAACGCGATATTTCAAGTTTTTCATTTTGTAAACTGAGTGACGCAAAGAAAAAAACAATTGAGGAAAAAACAAATGAATTATAATTTTCAAAACACAAATACATGAGTAAATAGCTGTATAAATTTGGATTTGGAATTCCTAACCAAAGAGAAGATATTTGAGATCAAATTTGCCAGTACGGCAAAACGCCAATTTCATATGTAAGGACCTAATACATATGTGTAAAAAGAATATTGTTTATAAAATTCCGATCAAAAATAGAGATATTTCATTACAACGTCGCCATCTATAATTGTTTATGGGAATGACAAAAAACTTTTAACCACAGGTAGCAGTAGTAAAAATACAAAACACATATGGAACAAGCTATGCATATTAAACGTATATACAACTTCCAAAAAATTTATAGATTAGTAATCTATCATGGGTGGAATCGGTGACCTTAAGTTGCGTAAAGTGATAACTTAAGCCAGCCATACGATAGGTCATAAGCCCTATAGACGCCCATAAAGACTTCCATATATATTTTTCCATAAAAAACAGCTTCGTCTCTGTGTGACATCTATAATATATTTTCGTATGCATTTCTTTTCAATATTCCTGACTTATGTACTGTTCTTGTTAATGTTTTCTAGGGTATTATGCCGTGTTTTTAAGACCTTAATGGTCAAAGTTATGGATTCCAACAGAGCTGATGATAAATCTTGGAATGGGATTAGAAAAGTTAATAAAAATAGGAAGCAATACACAAACCAGAAGATTCTGAACGACCATAAAAACCTAATAACTTTCTTATTTTTTGTTTTTTTACATTTCTGTTTTTTGCTACTAGTTACGAGTCACCCTGTATATATACATAAAAAAGTCTGGCTTTGCCTCCCTACTTAGCTCCTCTGTACCCCCAACCCTGTGTGTGCCTTATCCACCCCGACCAACTCTCCTCAAGATACCTAGCTGTCTCCTCACGGCCGTGAACCATATAAAGAGCCTATCTAATTATGAGGGCGTGGGCGGCAACCCGGAGGCGTAGGGCGGGTTCCGACTGTGTTCATCGCGGGGGTAAATCACACCTCCATGCAAAATTTCAGCTTGAGATTTCTCTCCCTGCTGTCACCAACCGACGACGCAATATGAATATACGTTTTCAGCATTGTCAGAAAATCATATTTATATTTTGTTTGGAAGATCAAAGAGCTCTTTGGTAGTAAGTTGAACAGAGATACGAGAAGATGAATCAAATTTAGGGAAAAATTTGATTCTTATGAGTCGCTCATATCGATAGTAGTCATATTTTACAAAATCGAGCTATTTTTTAAATTATTTACTTTGGATTATTTTTTCATTCAGTCCTAAATTCATAGCCTGTTTTTACAGGAGGTCAAAATTGATCATTTGTACCTGAAGAATTTAAAATAAAACAAAATGTTTATGGTACACTACCCATTGGTGATATCAACAATTTAAAAAAAGTAACCCATAAAAACCAAGTTTTTATTATACTCCCTTTCTCATTTACTAGTGGAAACTGGTTTGGCGCTTAACTTACGCGTTGGGCTTCTGTCGAGCGACGCTACGAAAGAGAGTAATAAAAAATTTACAAAATCCAAAATTATACTATAACTACCAGACGCGTTGAAATATTTTCATACAACTTACTAAGTTGTATGAAACAACCATTAAAAATTTTGAAAAATCTAAAATTTAATTAATTTTTTTTAATGAAAATTTGCTAGATGTTCTTGATCGTTGCCGCGAGTTTCAGCTCGATTGGATCACGGGAAAAGGGTTAAAAATCGATCTAAAGTTTTTTCGTCAAGCAAGGAGACGCCAAGAGTTAATATAAAGGGAGTAAAAATACACTTATTTTAACAGCAAGTGAAATTAAAATGTTAATTAAAAATTTTTACACTTAAATACAGTCCAGTAGGAACAGCAAGGACGAGGGGAATAAAAAGATGTCCTTTGTGGTAAATTTTAGTTTTATGTCAGTGATTGTGTGTTTTTTTAAATTAAGTTTATGAATGTGAAAATTGTCACAGAAGGCCGCCAATATGAATAGATAATTTTCGAACGGTCGGTAAACTCAAGGTATTTGAGAGAACGTTTTTCCGTTGCGCATTTGATAGTGATTCATTCGCTCCATTCTCGGAGATCAACTTTTTACTACGTTCTACTAAACAGCACAAATAGGGGATTTCCACAGTTAGTATGCCCTGAAGACTGGGGATTTGCGTCGTATGGTATAGCTTATAAGGCTTCGATTGTAAGGCTGGGCGAAACATGCCGTGTCAGGTGGCTCATCGCTTAATCCACCCACTTCTGAGTGCTGCCTGCTCCTGCTTGCCGAAGTCTTATGGACTTAGCATAATCTCGCTTAACACCTTGCCAGTTGATGTGTTTAAGGTGTAAATTTTACCCAAGTACCTGACGATAATAATAATTATTAAACTGCTGGAGATTAACTTACATGTTGTGCACTTATGGAGGAATTATCGTTTAATACTATCACGGATCGCCATTCTGACTACTGGTCTTGTCTTGTATACATAATGTGCGATACTTTTTAGTGTCACTTGTGGTATTATCAAATCACTCATTTTTACGTCTGAATATTGCAGTATTTATTTTATTGAGTATTAAGGGGAGGGATTGACGGAGAATTTCTTCACAATTTTAATAAATTTGTGTGATTAAAATACCATATGGGAATATTAATTACTTCAAAGTAATGTGATGATATAATCAGACATTGAAATATATTTTTGTCAACAAAATGTTAAGATTCGGAGCACGTCAGTACTTTTGATAAATTATATGAAAGCGTTTGAAAAATCTTTAATATAAGAAGTACGTGTGCATTCAATGTTAGTTTTTTTTAAACTAACCCATAAAAACCAAGTTTTTATTATACTATCATTTACTAGTTACTAAGAAACAGGTTTCGCGCTTATTCCAGGCGTTGGCTCGAGTCGGGCGACGCTACGAAAGGGAGTAATAAAAACCGTTAAAATTTAGAAAAATCCAAAATTATCTATAATAATTAAAAATATTTAAACAAAAATTTGTAATATCATTTCTATCGTCACCACAAGTCTGCCTGCAAATTTTCAGCTCGATTGGATAACGAGAAAAGGGTTAAAGGAATAAACCGTTAAAATTTCGAAAAATCAAAAATTATGTATAATAATTAAAAATATTTGAACAAAAATTTGTGAGATCATTTCTATCGTCACCATAAGTCTGCCTGCAAATTTTCAGCTCGATTGGATTACGAAAAAAGGGTTAAAAATCGATCCAAAGTTTTTCGGTAGACAAGCGATAAGCAGACAAGCCGACAAGCAGACGCTCCGAGTTAAAAGAAAGGGAGTAAAAAAGAAAATTATTGAGTGTAGTTTCCTATGAAATATGGTTTGTCAAGGAACTTCAAATCTCATCAAATCAAAACAAATCAAAACAAAAAATCACACTGAATCTTGAAATTTAAAGTGACTTGCATATGTATAGAGGGTCTGAGATTCGCCATTTCCCCTTTCCAAGTTTTTTGACATAAAAAACGAGGTTGAGTTAAAAGCAGTCCTCCAAACTGGTTCTATTTTTACAGCATAAAATTATTTATTTAGAATATATAATAAACATAATAAAGTAACAGAATATTTAATTGCAGTCATTTAATTTATTATTTATTAATCCTGAAGTTACTTAATATATTCGTAGTTTTCTTCTAGAAAAATTTGTTTTCTTCTAGAAATATTTTTTAATAAAATAATTAATTAATTTAAAAATTAGTATGTCTAATAATACAAAGAGAAAATGTATTTCATTCTGTTATGAAAATCTTGAATACATAAAATGTATTTCATTCTGTTATGAAAATTTTTAATACATAAAATGTGGGAAGTGCAAGATGTTGGTGCGCTCACTGCCTCAAAATGTTTTTTCAATTAAAAATGTTTCGAAAGCGACTGATAGCGATCACGGATGAAAAAAAAACGCACAAGAGAATATACAATAAATTATTATTAGTATCCCTTTGCAATCTTTTCATCATAATTTATGTATCGGATACGCTTACAATTCAAAAATAGTATATCAAAACGTTACACTTTACTATTTAAAAGAAATTGCGGTACAATATAGGGTTGTGCAAAAACTTTTGTGCCAAATATACAACAATGCGCCACCCGTATAAGCGGCGAATTTAAAACCCCACTCACTTCCCACAGCGGCCGCCGTTGCGCCGAACGCAATCAATCATTGTATTTTAATCTGCCATACCGGCACTAAAATGCGTATAGTACGCAATATGAAAATAATATTCCATGGATATTTTTTTTAAAAATCACTCTTATATTTAAATATCCAATAAAAATAAAAATGAATATTCGCCGAAAAAATGTTTGTCTCACTCTCCAAATAAAAGGTGGACGCTTACGATATTGACATAGATAACATCATTTTATTGTTGATGGAGAGAAAGCCCCCACTGTTTTATTTTGAGAGTGAGGCAAACATTTTTTGCCGAAAATTTATTTTTTACATTTTCATACATTTATATATAAGCAAGGTTTTTTAATTTATTTTTATTTTAATTTTCTACTTTTTGTCTTACCTACAAAATCATTTTGTAGAAAACAAGCGCCATCTTTTGGTGAGATCATTGAATAATTTCCCATTTAAAACTTTCATTCCTTAATTATGAAAGATGTATTGAATAATCATCAAATCTGACAATTGATTCATTATTTATCATCAAGAGTACCGTTGTGTGCAAAATTTCATCTTATACTTGTTAGATATTGGAAAGCGGGTGAAATAATGATTATAAGATTCTGTCCAGAAAAACAGGTGAAGCCAATATAAGCGTGATTAATTCATGTTACTCGAGATCAAAATTATTGGTCTCCCGTTCTTCTTTTAATGAAACGGTAATGAGCAGTTTGATTGCTTGATTATTTTATATTTTTTAATCTACTCTAAAAAATGATAACGAAAAGCAAGTTAACCTTAGCAGAATGAAAAATTCAGAGTATCCGTGATGGAAGATTCTTCTAATCCACCGGAAAATATCCAAATCGAGTCGAACTATGAACAGCAAGCTCCAGATGTCGCAGCTAAGCTGAAGATTTCTCGACTTCACTAAGCCGGACATGTCCAAAGAATGTATCCTCCAAGATGTCTATACATAGCACTATATCACTAACCCCAAGGGATGAGATTATGGGGAAGACTTCTAAAAGATAGGGCAATAGTATTCAGAGGAACTCATGATCCCTTGATTATACATGACTGTAGAAGGTGATGATAGAAGACAGTGAATTAACTACTGCACAAAAGGCACGGATCAAAGTCACGTACACAATATTTGTGTGATTTGATGATGATTTACACAATTTTTGAGTAGACTTTCTCCACCTTTTAACGAAATCAATAATATTTTTCTGTAAAAATACTCGGTTTTGTGTTAAAATCTTCATTCAGACATTTACTTTCGAATCGAATTTTTTTTAGTAACGACAAGAAAAGTTTGTTTGTTTGTTTGTTTCAACTACTGTTTATTGAATAATCAATAATCATTTACTCCAGCGAAACGTAGAGAATCGTATTTCTACACATTAACACGGTGCGTATTAAATATTCGTTTTATCCCAATACTTAGACACAAATAATACATATCTTTATAATTTAAGGGTTTTATACCCCGGTGGTAAAATATTGATTTTTTATATTTATCTTTTCACCGTATTTGTTTTCAACATAATAAAATACTTTATCTTAAATTTACATTCAAAATTAAACATGTTTTATCTTAAAAAAATAAAATATTTCACAGTTTGTTCATAAAATTCAAAACGCATAAAGAAATAATTTACGATAGAGCATTACACTTAGACTGCCCGCAGGATTAACTCCGATACTGAGTTTGTGGTCGTATAAAAAATATACGTAAGAAAAATACTGAAAACAGGGCACGAAATTTTGAAATACTGAAATTATTATTAGATTTTTAAGTATGAATTAATCAGGTAGAGGTCACTGCTCGCGGGCCACTTTTATACCTGCGATATTTGAAGTAATGTACATAAATATAATGGATGTTTATAATGTCCTTAGTATCCTACATACGATACGCCGGATGAATCCCGTGCGGATGAGCATTCATTCATTTTAATTTATTGTGTTCAATTACTAGATGTGAGTTTGGATCAGTTACACAAGCAATATATTAACTAGGTCAGGACTTCTGTCAGATACGTATTCTGTATAGATGTTCCATATTACACCCTGGTCTGTGGACAGTCTTTTCCCAGTAGTTTTAGCTTCGTATACTAATTATAATTACTCTTTCGCTGTTTGCCTGATACAAAGGTACATCTTTAGTCAGCTAGATTTGATGGTGCAGGTTATGAAAGGTTGTTGTGATTCGGAACCTAATTTTTGCATTATCCCTATCCCTCCACGTGCCTATTCCAATTTATTGGAGTCCATTCTGTAGGTAAACATAATATAAAAATTATTTTATTGGGTTATAAATTAGACTTCTTGAAATCGTTAGAAATAAGAATGTTAGCAAAAAAAATAAAAACAAATTAAAAATCATTTGATTTTAATCACCGGTCCTGTCCTGAAAATATGTTATGTGACTTTCTTGTACCATCTCATCTTAAATTATATTCATGTTTATACCTTCAGGTACTAAAATTATTTAAAAAAAATACAGGACACTGGATCTAATTTTTGAAGCAAGACACGTCACAAAAACACCCAAGCTCGAGAAACACAAAAGATTTATTGTGACCTTACCGGAATTTGAACTTTTAATAAATGGCAAAAAATGTTTTTGAAATGGTTCATAAGTAATACTACTTGAGATTGTAATAAAAATACAATCTCAAGTGGTTACATAAACAAAGTTACAAATTAATTTGATTCAAATTATTTGTGTAACAAAAAGGGAAAAGCGATGTATTTGTCAGATTTTCAGGTGGCCCAGATATTCCATAAAGGCGTGTTTTGGGGTGTCTTGATTCCGTAAACTGATGAAGAATGTATTGGCTCTAGAACACTAACTTTAAATATTCAGTAAATAGTGGTTTTATACACGTGTTTTCTTTTTGCTAATATAAATAATGTGACCAAAATATTTTTTCCTACTGTTGAACATTAAAATTATAATCTCATGTAAAGATTTTTTGAATAATTTTAAAATTTCCTTTTCGCATTGTTATTATTATTAGATTATTACTCATTTTTATTAGATTTGTAATGAGTTTAGTTTTTGTTACCACTAGTATTTATATATTTAATCACCCTGTTCTGGGATATATTTTACCATCATCTAATGTTTATTTTGTACACTATCTTATGTATGCATTTTTCATAATTTTTATTGAATCTTATTTTAAAAACGACCAATACTTTATTGTTTATAAAAGAAAAATAAAATGAAAAAATAAGATATAATTTTTTAATAAAAATAATAACATTAATTATTTTACAAACATCAACTTATAAAGCCAAATTAAACAGTTTATTACAAAAGGTTTGTTGTAGATAACAATCAAAATTGAACTCAGAATTGATTAAAAATGCCCGTAATTTGCGAACATTAAAGAGTTTTGTTTTACCAAGATAACGCTAGATGGCACACCGCACGAACTGCTTTACATAAAACTATACTCTTAGGCTGGGATTTACGTCTCATCCTTCTTATTCCTCAGGCATTGCTCCAAGTGACGCTTTCTGTTTTTTTAATCAATACTAGACTCCTGTACAATTATCTATTGAAAATATTAGGTCCTTACATATAAAATTGGCGTTTAGTATGGGGGGAACATAAAGCCGATTTTTTTTTATTATAATATATTTATTTAATCAAAGTATGTACCATTGCTATCTATGCACTTTTGCCATCTTATAGGTAGTTCATCGATCCCTTTACTAAAAAAACCATTCGGACGGGAATCAATAAAATCTTTGAAGGCGGTTTGGACTGCCCCATCGGAGTTGAATTTTTCCTTTGCAAGAAGTTATCCAAATTTCGAAAAAAATGGTAATCTGTTGGGGCAAGGTCCGGAGAGTATGGTGGATGTCTTAGACATTCCAATTGAAGCTCCTCTAATTTGGTAGCCGTCTGTTGTGCAGTGTGTGGTCTAGCGTTATCATGAAGCAGCAGTGGCCTAGGGCGATTAACCAGCCTCGGTTGTTTAGCAGCTAGCTTTTCCATCATGGTTTGCAGTTGCTGACAATAGACATCTGCCGTAATCGTCTGGCCAGATTTAAGAAAGCTGTAGTGAACGACACCAGCACTAGTCCACCAAACGCTAACAAGTAACTTTTTTGGAGTCAATTTTCGCTTGGGGCATGGTTTGGCTGGTTCGGCAGGGTTCAGCCATTGCGATGAGCGCTTCCGATTATCGTACAGGATCCACTTTTCATCACAGGTAATGATTCGATTTAAAATCCTTTCATTATTGTGCCGGTTGAGTAATGCAACGCAGCAGTCAACGCGCGTTTGTTGATTTACTTCACTCAATTCGTGAGGTACCCACCTTTCAAGCTTTTTCACCTTACCAATTTGCTTCAAGTGGATTAAAACAATTTTATCACTAACACCGCAGCCTGCAGCTAACTCGGATGTGGTTTGCGATGGATCCGCTTCCACAATAGCCTTCAATTCTTCATTATCAACTTTGGTCTCCGGCCGTCCAAGGGGCTTGTTCTGCAGGTCGAAATTTCCAGAACGAAAACGTTGGAACCAAAAACGCACTGTGTTTTCTTTTGCGGCACCGTCGCCATACACATCATTAATCCTTCGAGCCGTTTCTGCAGCACTGGTGCCACGGTGGAACTCGTACTCGTAAATAACGCGATATTTCAAGTTTTTCATTTTGTAAACGCAATGAGTGACGCAAAGAAAAAAACAATTGAGGAAAAAACAAATGAATTATAAATTTCAAAACACAAATACATGAGTAAATAGCTGTATAAATTTGGATTTGGAATTCCTAACCAAAGAGAAGATATTTGAGATCAAATTTGCCAGTACGGCAAAACGCCAATTTCATATGAAGGACCTAATATTAGCAATTACATGCTTAAAATTGTCCATGGCAAAGGAAAATATATCATTGAATAAATTATCATTTATAACGATTTGCCTCGGCTGCGCACTCTGTAATCTTTTTGGGTGTCTTTTGTCTCGACGAGATATACCCGTATACTACTTTTTTCGGCGATTTTTTATTAATTACAGTAATAAAAGCATATATTTACCTTAAATAAAGCATTAAACACCTTTTCTATTATACGCATAGAGTATGTGAACATTGCTTGACACTTGTTTTGTCTGTATCGGACCAACGCCAATGGTCCACGAGTCATGGCATCCTGAAGATGACAATACACGCTGATTCGCATGAAGACAAAAACGGGGCAGTTGATGTAATCTCATCAAATTTTAGACTTGTTCCCGATCCATTGTCGCCATTAACTTCCACCTATTTGTGAACTTTCTGAGCTATAAACGTGACCTATTTTCGTGATGGTCAGTTTTTTGAGCACGTAGCCCATATTTAGATTTTATAGATATATTCACGTAAAAAAAGTAGGTTCACCTTGTTTCATTATATCACGTAAATATGCATAAACTTAAGGCTGAGCTGTTAGGAAGGCTAAAAGAAAGCTGCAAAGGACCAGCAAACAATTTGCCTGGGAAAGTTTTCACAAGGAATATTTTTTTGTAATGTAACTTGTATAACATTAAACGGAGCAGGTAGTGAATTTTATATACAATTACTAATTCACGCCAGGTAGGCCTGTACTGCGCGGTGACCTCTTTTGTAAAGTTTAGGAATGCGAACGTGAATTCAGAACTAATGTTTGTTAACATAAGTTTTTTAAGCCCAGTTGTTTCAACGTTCATTTAGTTTGGAACAGCCTCGATTAATTTAACATCTATTTTGTTTCTCAAGCATGCTTTGTGGATAACTGCTCTCGTGACGAGACTAAAAACGCAGCAAGTCGAAAAGTAACACAAATAGATTTCTATTTGAGTACAATTCTAAAATACGATATAATTATTTCTCACTTATAACTCATAACATTTACTCAAAAATATTTTTTCTATACGAAGCTGACGTTAAGAACTAAAAGTTCAAGAGATTTAATCTATTTGAGTTATGAAATTTCACTGAAATATTGTTTTATTCGTGTAATAGATATGTAAGTGTACATTTTTACAGTGTTAAAGTAGCTAAAATTGATAGAGTATAGGATGACAGGTGAAAGAAATATCCACTTCGAAAAGAGCAAAATGATTTTGTGTTGATATTATTAATATAATAATTAATAAAAATGTACTTTGTCTTCAACATCAACATGTTTCAGGGCCAATGGTCCCTTCGTCAGGAAACAATGTACACCAACAAATAAAAAATCGAAACATTTTGATATTTTCAATATAAAAGTGGTGAAAACAAAGTACCCACATTTTTATTAATTATACTAAAGAAATATCGTTCAACTCAAAACCATAATCTTAAATTACTAAAAATATTTTGAAAAATTTCAAATATCTGAATTAATGTATGTTATTATTATATGTCATTATGTATAACATATATGTTGTAGTCAAACTCTGTGGAAATACTGGGGAGTAAATAATCGATTTATTGTTATAATTTTTTTATTTTTGTAATGTTTTTCTAATTTAAATATAGGTAATTACATTTTCTCTGGCATGAATTTACCTATTTGTAAAATTCTGTACAATACTTGATGTAAAAATATATGTATGCCTACTCATATTATACTAGTACAGAATTCAACAAAATAATATGGTTTATTCAGAAATTCGTTGTGTTCTACCCTCAATGCCCATCCCTAAACAAAGGGAACATAGCTCCATGCGCCCACTAATTATTAACTCGTATAAAGAAGGGTGATCTGAGGCTCTCTATGAAATAGACAAATGAAGCGCGCAAAGTTCACAGCCATGTTCCAACTCTCATAATTACCTTTACATAATTGCTCTCGGATTATATTAATTAAACAAGAGAGTATAATTTTAAAGAGGCGGTTTGTCATTACCATGCCTTTCCAAATCATACGTATGTACAAACGTTTCTAAGTCATTAGTCTAAGTTGAGATTAATGAAAATGCGAGATCACGTGCAAATATGTATCCTTCCTGACTATGACAGGTGAGCAGGGGTGTTTCCATCCCTTTAGCTGCAGGCAAGCAAACTACTCTAGAAAGGTTTCGCAGGACACGTACAAAGTTTTCATCTCGTAATTATTCTCAACACACCTTTTCAAATTATCTTCAAAAGTAAAATTCAAGGATTACTCAGTAGCAATTGGATTTCGTTAACTTTAATCATCAGTTAGAACGAGATTATGCCTCAAAGTGGCCTTATTATATTTTAAGTAAAAGAAAACTTATTTAAGAATATTAAACAGATTTTTCTTTCCATTTTCAGAAGTACTAGTTCATTTTAGTTCAGTGCTTAGCACAAAAGTTAAAATAATAGGCGCATAATAATACATTTTAAACACGATATTTCTGATAAAACAAATTTTAGAATTCAAAATTGTAAAAGGAATAATGTAATTCCTTGAATGATCCATCGTAAGCCTTCGTACAAAAAATATTTTTTAAACGAGGGCGTGGCTACAGCTATGGTGGGAGTAATTGACAAGTATACTTCGAAATGTGGAAAATAATATCAAAAACCCATTATTTTATATATTCCCTATTTCGGTGTCTACTTGTCAAATACCCCCACCATAACTGTAGCCACGCCCCCGTTTCAAAATTAATTTGTTTACTAAAATATGTAATGGATAGTTAGTATGCTTCCATCCTGACGAAGATACAGTGTTATCGAAATCGGTAGACGTAAAGTTACTCTAAGTGGTTTATACAAAATTCTTAATTAATTAAAATTATTAATCGTAAAAACAAAAATATAGCGTTGTTAAGATTAACACCATATACAACAGTACGTTCAACAAGATATACAATTATTTTTTAACAGAAAAAGTCTAAGCATACGCATATAAAAGTTAATTTTTTTAAAGTTTTGGGTCGAATAATAATTCACTATCTTAAACTTATGAGAATAATTGAAAGTACACATGTACGTATATAAAGTTGGTAAGTAATTTTGTCAGAATATATTGTCGACTTGGCGGTAAATTTAAAAAAAATATTATTTGCGAGCTGCATGAATTCACAAGTACGACCAATCAACTGTCAAATACGAGTATAATAATGCACTGCGTGCAGAAGCTAGCTTTCATTCTCCCATGAATAACCTTACTCTGTTGAAAAAGATAATGTTTTCAACATTTTATTTAAATTTTTTTTTTTAATATGTAAACACAATCAAAAACACAGCAAGTCGTTGGAAAAGACAATTCGTCTAGCGGATATTAATTTGGTGGTTTATTCGGAAACGAAAAACTTCCTCGAGAATTTGATGAATATATTATTTTTGTCCCTTGTTTGAATTCTGAGTAGATATTTATTATTACTCCCTTTATATTAACTCGTGTCGTCTGCTTGCTTGCCGTCAACAAAAACTTTGGATCGATTTTTGACCCTTTTCCCGTAATCAAATCGAGCTGAAACTTGGCAAGCAGACTCGTGGCGACGATCAAGAAGATCTATCAAATTTTCGTTAAAAAAAATTAATGATTATAGTATAATTTCGGATTTTAAGAAATTGTATTGGTTTTTTCAAATTGGAATCATTAGAAAAGTTTGATTAGAAACGGCGCGGCGACCCGATAACGTCGCGGAATATTTTCTAAATTTGAATTACTCCGTCGGTATAATAGGTACATCACTACAAATTTCGAAAATTTACAAAACATTTGGTTCACAGATGACTGCGAAATTGGGTTTTTTGGGAAAAAATCAAATAATATATATATTTTTTATATTTCTGCTTAGTTTTGAAGAATTCTACATTCCTCAAATCTGACTAAATCATTTGACGCTGGAAATTCATAAGGTACGATATTGATGATAATTGAATCTATCAAAACCTTGGCATCTCAAAACATCTGACATTTAAGAAATATATTAAATTTCTGTAAGTTAAGTGTTATGTTATGTGTTTTAATTCGTCTTTAATTATTGTTATATTTTACAAAGAAAGGGAGCATGGTAAAAACTTGGTTTTTATGGGTTACTTTTTTGTTTAATATTTTTCCAAGTGTTCAAGTTCCAAAAGTTCAAGTAATATAGAAATTTTCTCAACCCCAGAAGTTTGAAAACATTCTGTTAATATAACGAAATAAATATAACTCAATTTTATGCAGGACGATAAAAAATTAATATTTTTGTATTGATAAATAAAATTATGTAACCAGTTTGTGAAAATACCTTCGCCAATATGATAAAAATAATAATAAAAGTACGAAAAAAAATATGTTAAATTTCAACTGATCTGACGAAGTATCTGAAGGTTGAGCAATTGAGCAGTGTAATCGGATTTATTTACGCTAAGCAAAAAACTGTCATAACTTCTATTGATAATAAATATTAGTAATAGTCTTGCCAGCATAATAATATATTTTATTACGAAAAAATTTAATATAAAATAAGAGTATTGTAGATATTCATGAGTTTTTTATTTAATAAAAAATCTTTTAATCGTTCACGTTCCAGAAAAATGGTTGTACCTACAACTATTGTCGCTATCACTGGTATGGAGCACAGATAGTCAGACAGATTCAACAATTTATATTTAGATGTATTTCATTATACTGGTATAGAATCGTAAACGTTAATCAGAAGGTTAGCTTAGACTACCAAACCTAAATCTATATTAAAAACAACGACCGCAAATACAATGTTAATGTAGAAAACATGTTTTCGAATATTCCTAGTATGAATAGCATTTTAAAAATGATGTTAAGAATACATTATTTTGAATCACGAAACACGCAAATCGACAATGAAAAAATACGAAATGGGTACTTGATTTATTTTTTGGCTATTGAAATCAAAAAACATTGTGCTTTAGCTTACGTGAATGAAGTTCTGACATGAGTAATAGTATGAAATTAAAATGATTGAGGCAGATATGGAAGAAAGAGTAAAGCATTAAAAAAATCATAATATGGACTCATTGCCGGCACGAAACTAATGTAATAATAAAGAAGAAATTGCGATTTTCAATTTTTTTAAAATGATTTTTTGATTTTAGTTGTATATGTTGAGAATATTTGCACAATCAGAGCTCTCAACCCCTTAATTTTAGGTACAAAAAGTCAAAAAACATGTATTTATTTTTATACATGCATGTGTATATATACTTTCAATTAATTATAATTTTTCAAACGATAATAATTGTTTATATCCCCAAATCCACCTTCTATTTACCTACTTATCTTGTGCAAATTTGTGTAAATTTAAATAATAATGACACGCCAGACTAATATTATTCAAAAGTGTTTTATAATTAATATACCTGTGTATAAATCAAAAGATAATTTATAATAAATTGATTGAAGATTGTGAAGTTAGATAAGAATGAAGAAAATGAAAAATTAGTCTTACTATATTTTCTAGAGGAGAAAATATAAATATTTCCAAAATTTGATATTATGTTTAAAAATTTAGTAGTCCTTCGGAATCAATGCCAAAATTATTTTCAAACCATCGCACAAATAGAAAGGGAATGAACGTGCTGTTGAATGAATATAGTTTTAATTTTTGACACATTTATTTTTAACATATGATTTTGATGATTCCTGATTTTATTTCTATACTTGCCTTCAGTAAAAGGCAGCCTTCCTAAATCCTAAGCTTCCATTGAAAAAGGCAAGTACTTTTTTATATTATATATTAACAATTGATATTTGTGGTATCAAAGGACCTGAATAATGTTCAAAGGCTTTTGTGAACGCTACGAATGACAGGAAAACATTAAAATATACAATCTCGGATACCTTTTTATTATTTTGACTCAGCGTTGATTTTTTGATTTTTCCAAATTATTTTGGTCTCAGGCGTTCAAAAGCTTTACAAGCGAATAAATGAATTGATCTGGAAAAATGTGAAAAATATTGACCCGGGATAAAAAATTTAATTCCTGAAAAAATGCCTTAATGTTTAATTCTTTATTTAAGTAGTGAGAGAAAGATTTAAAACAAAATTTAATAATCAATAAAAAGACGTATAGAACAGTTAAATCAACGAAAAAATATTTGGCTGCTAACCACGGATCTCTTCCTATCTAGTACAGGTGCGTTAACCAATTATGCTATAGCGGACTCGTATATTTCCATCAATATGTCGAACTTATATGTATGTCACTTATTATTAATTGATACATATAATGGATAATATGTATGTGTATATGTATCGTATAAGAGACTTCCATACATTTTTCTCATATATTAATAGTTTCGTCTCTGTAAGACTTCTATTATTTCTCTTAATTAAATATTTTTAGTTGATTTTATTTTTCTGTATGTCTGTGTGTTTGTTAATCTATATAAATAAATGTTCGTTTGTACAAAATCGCTAATCTCTGAAAGTTCTTTACCGAAATTTGGGCACAACGTTGCATTCAAATACGAGGATGTTTTTGTAAACTTACTTTTATACTTACTTTTTTTGTATATCTATTTATATAAATAAAAATTTCAATGTTTGACTGTCCAAAATCTGAAATCTCATTATTTTTCAATGTTGAAAAATATTTAGAAATAGGTAGTATGGGAATTTCGTTGTGTCACTGTGGCCTGGACCGGGGGATTACTCCGGTATCGCACCCAGCGGTCCCGACTCCAAGGCTACAGGGCTCCCAATATCATTTGCACTTTGAAGCTGCAACCAGTGTTTCAAGCGTAACTAACAGATGGTACTCAGGTTTAGACAGCTCAGCTTGGTCCGGATGGCAGGGTCGCCGCGAGGTATCTAGCTGCTACGAAATGATGCACTGAATGTAGCGTGTACAATTTACAAGGAGTTTACTCAATAAAATTACAATGTAAGTTGAAGGGCGTTAATATTAAACATGTTAGTTGAAGAGAATACGGGATCGCGGATCGGTTTCGTTAGTGCATATTTGTACGCGTGAGTTTAAACGTCTAATGTGTAACGATTCGTATTATCGCGACGCGTTGAGCTTGTTCCGTGTGTTTATAGTCGGGCAAGCGGGCCGGAAATGTGGTCGCCGCCTGATGTTGTTTCCTCGTCACGGACGCCAGATGCCGCCCGTGTGATGGAATCCACCACTATACCGTTCGACCGATCTGACTCAAATTTTTCAAATTTATTCTTTAGGACGCCTACGGGTGACAAGAGCGAAATTTCCCCTCTCACTTTACTTCACCCTCTCCCTTGATATATTTTCCATGCAAATCTGTATCGTTCGACCGATCTGACTCAAATATGGCATACTTATTCTTTTGGACCCGGCAGGTAACAAAGGAAACATTGCACTCCTCCCCTTCTAGTTATATATTTTCCAATTCTGCATCATTTTTTAGAACCCGATGGGTAACGTAGACCACCTTTCTCTCTCCCTTTTTACTCTACCTCCTCTCCCTGATATATTTCTTATACACCGTTTGTCCGATCTGATCCAAATTTTGCATTCTTATTTTTTAGAACCCGGAAGATAAAATAAGCGACATTTTCCCTTTGCCTTCACCCTACCGATATGATATATATACAAATTAAAATTTTCTATTCAAAACAGTTGACCGATATGAGCCAAATTTTGCATACTTATTCTTTGACCTGGCGGGTAACAAAAGTGACATATCTCCCCTATCCCTTTATCTCACTTACTCTTCTAATATATTTTCTGAATAAATCTTCACCGTTTTTCTGATTTTACCAAAATTTCGCTAAGTTATTCTTTAAGACCCAGCTGGTAATATAGGCCATATTTCCTTCCTGTGGATCCTATCCATTCCAGCATCGATTAAACGGAAACATTGTTTTTATTAGAGGCTTTGCATAACAATGGAACCTTTGTTTTCCCTCCACAGACTTATTTTTAACTTAATCCTTGATCCGTGCAACGCCGGCTAGTAATAGTGAGTTGATTAATTAATTTGGTTTTAATAAATGTGTTCTTTAATATAAGAAAGAGATTTATTTATGTCCTTAGGTTTTCACGGCCGTTCAGAATCTTCTGTGTATAGTCTTTCTGACTTACTACTATACAATGTATAGTAGTAAGTCAGAAAAAGATATATAGTAAACATGTTATTGTTTATGCAGCTGACATTCAAAATATCAATTTTACAAACATTTTTTTTCTGTATGATTTGCTTTACATATTTTTTTCCACTATTTATATCTAAGCACACAGTTATTTTTTGGCTAAGCTAAATTAATTAATTTTAGGCTACGCTTTGAGGGGTACAAAATCATATAATAAATCAGGTAACGTATTTGAAAATTTTTAGTATGTGTCAATTAAAGGTACTTTTAAAATCGCTTTTGAAAACACACGTTTCCGAAGTATTTTATCAAAATTAAGATTTTTTATATTAATTAAAGAATTTTCAAATTTTTGCGGTAGCTGCAACATCATTTGCAAATCATTTATCTCAATCTTATGTATTTGTTAGTGGCGGTTTTATTTTTATAGCCCTTATTTATAAAAAAATATTATACAATTAATTAGCTTGGTAGACCTGTGTAATCGCGTACTGGTGCACGTTTAAATTTGTGCGTTTTCTTCGGAGAAAATGGTTTCGTTTGTTAAGTAAAGATAAGCCAGCGCTCCTACTGATGCAACCTAAATATTAACTCTTTAAATTCTCTTAAACGAGTTCTCGGTAAATTATAATTTAGAAATTTCACTTTAAAATATCCCAAGAAGCAATAGTTAAATGTTGCATTATTCCTCGAGAGTTCTAGAGACGAGGCAATAATGAACGAATGTGAATAGTTTCAAAACTTTTCTCATTAGTTTCAAAATGCTTTTACATTTTAACATAAACTATGTTTATTCAGTGAGTAAACCAGTATTTTTTACGTAGCTTGCGATAATGATAAATAAATAATTGCGTGATATAAAATTTCATTTTCATTAGACCATTATTTTTACTTTAAACCATATTGATATTGGCAACGATAGGTGCCAGCACATCTTTTTGAAATTAAAAAATATCAAAAAGCACCGAATGTTAATCGCTTGCTAATCCAATATTTAAATAAATTCCTAATGGAGAGCGTCAAATTATCATATAAATAAGTTCTTGTATATTTTAATCAGATTTTATGTCAGAATTTAATGTATTTACTAACATTTTGATAATATTTTGACTTAAAATTGGTAACATAAATATTCATAATATTTTTAAATAAAGCTAAACGCCTGTGCTATGCAAATAAGACAGATTTGGTGGACTCCTGGAAAGAGGTTCAAACCCCCAACATTGTTAGTAGACAAGCATTTTAACCAACAAACTAATTTACATTGTATTTACATTACAAGTAATATACATTGTATTTATACAATCTTGACACCAAAAAAATATTTTAATTCTTTTGAAAATTAGAAAATATTGACTCCTGTTATTATTAAATATTTTACTAAAAATTAAAACAATAGTTGAGCTATACAAATAAAAGCTGAAAAAATATTAGTACAACAGATGTATTAATATAAGCTCTTGCTCAAATTGATACTTCTGTTGAGTTTGTATTAATAAAAATTTTAACATTTTCAAAAAGGTATATATTCATATCTCACACATTACATACAAACACTCACAACAATTGTTGGCAGTGCAGTAGTCAGAGGTCTCGCCTGTTATGCAGAAGATTGAGGATTATTTTTTTTGCAGATATATATTATCACTGCTTAATTTTTTTATTTCAACTGAATTTATGATTTTTTTAAATTTCAGAAAAATATATTTTATACAGGAGTGCCGTGATAAATGTGTAAAGGATATGTAATGCATATTTTTTTAGTTTAAATGGACAGTTGAGTGATATCCATAATAATAAAAAATAATTGAATACCCTTGAACTGTAAAAAAATATTTTATTATAATAAAGCAATAAAACGACGTAAATTTGGATCATTCTAAATTAATTAAAAATTGTAGCTTGTGTTAAGATAATACAATTCTACACTACCTTTTAAAATCATAAACAATTTTACACTATAATATTAAAAGTATACTGTATTTAAAAACTATTTCACGGCAAAAAATTTTTTTGTTATATTTATGTGAAACATTCCCAATCTAGGGAATCAGAATGGCAATAATAAAAATGTTGCGGTTGATCGTATATTTATTCTGGAACTTATGCCGGTCGACTCCTAACTAGTCCCGATGTTTGACAGTCCTCTGGCTAATGGAAAGAGGGCGAGAGCTCGTGCTCCCACCTTGGTTAGGTAGGGGAAGGTGGTGTCAAAAGTAACAAAATAGACATTCTGGTTTATAGCAAAATAATTAACCGGCTAAATTACCTGATTTTTTTTTCAAAGCACTCCCATATATTTAGGAACTAAGAGTATCGTTGAAGGTATTAAGAATTTTTGTTTATTTGAAAATTAAAAAAAGAAGAAAACTGTTACATTTGACACCACAGTGGTGTCTATAGTAACACTCGTGGTGTCAATTGTAACATAAGTCGCACAAAACATAATGTATCTACTTATTTTTATTAGGTATATTTTTATGTACTAAATGACTATAAAGTTGTAAGATACATGAAAACAAAACAAATTATGTAATTGTAAACAAACAAATTATGTAATTGTACCGTGAAAGTAGTTCAAATTGCTCAATCATTATCAGATTCACAATTGAAACACATAATTTAATTGTTGGTTTGGGCACAATTTTCATGCGCCCATAATTTGCAGGAGAAACACTGGATCCAACCCTCTTTGCTTGTTGAATATGGTTCGGTACAAATTAAACATAAAGCATCATCAGTTTCTTCTTTTTTCTCGGTTATTATACCAACCAACCAACCAACCAACCATACCAACTTCATCCCAACCAGTGGGATATGTCAGAGTTGAGTTGTTGATGTTATTGGAGTAATAGTTGTTGATAATTTATTTTGACTAACAAACTAACTAACCATCACGCCGTTTCCCCGCAGGGGTATGCAGAGAGGATTGAACACCACACTCTTCTATCCTGGCACACCACTTTTGCTTCGGCCGCATTCATACATCTTCTCATACAAGTTCTACGGTTGTTTGCGGCTTTAAACAGGGCCATCCTCAAATACTTGTAGTATCTGATCGTGCCAGGTCTTTCACGGACGCCCTCTATTCCTATTGCCTTCAACAATCGCCTCATGTATGCATGAGCCTCATGCAATTATGGCCTAAAAGAATCTGTCAAAGGAAGCATGACTAGCGGTACATAATAGCGTTCTAGTGCCAACCCTGATGTATGGAAGTGAAGCCTAGAATTGGCAAAAGAGGAATGAAAGTAGACTGAATGCGGTGGAAATGCGGTCACTATGACGCTTGTGTGTAAAATCTTTGGTCGATAGAGTGAGGAATGAAAAAAATAGAATTTATTAAAATTCACAGTAGTCAGCTAATTCTTTTTCTGATTAGATAATAGCTTGTTGTGGGGTAGATATCCTAATACTGGGACAGATCCATCTTTTTTGATGCGTTCCATGTATCTACGAGGAGATACGTGTCATATTTCGATATGCTTGGCTGCTTTTCTTATTGACACGTTTCCATTTTTTAATAAAATCTTTTATAAAAGTGTGCCTTCTTGTTTTTGATGTTTTTCCCCTATTTGTCTTTCGTTCTCTAGGTTTAAACATTTTTAACAACCAGGAACCCAAAATGACATTAACTTCCAATTACATTATATTATTATTTCGAAGGTGTCAATTGTAGCATGTTACAATTGACACCCTTTACACTGTTACAATTGACACCTTTCGCCACATTGCATTAAGGTTATGTTTTATCTTAAACTATTAAAAAAAACATTAAAATATATACACATTATGATACTAAACAATATTCTGAATACTAACACACAATAAAACAATAAAAAATACTTACAATTTGACGAATGCAAAAAGGTGACTATTTAATGATTTTTTTACTTCAGTAGGCCGAAATACGGTGATATCCAATATACCGATACTTTCAAACTGATGTTAACGAAAAATGGCGTTCTTTGATGGCTATTGATCCCGTCTAATAGAAGGTACTGCTTGTCCCATTAAATGACCAATATTTAAAAATATACGGCGACTGTTACAATCGACACCTGTTACTATTGACACCACCTTCCCCTACTTGTAATATAGCTAGTCTGAATATTTCACAATTTTCTGCTGAAATACAAAAAACCTTCCGTAATTCCTAAAATTATATTTTTCCAATTTCCAATACTTTTCATATAAATTAAAGTTGTCGAATGTAAAAAATTAAGATTGATAATGCCCTCATAAAGCAAAAAGCTTCTCAAAAAATTACAAATGTAGAACTTAAAAACATGTATTTTTATTTCCATATGTGTAATTTTGCAGCTGCAATTGTTTTTGAGATATTTTTTTTTTAAATATCTCAAAAACAATATTTTTTTAAAAATAATAATTAAGTTAAAAAAAGAAAAGAGAAGGTTGCTTATTTCTCATGGGCAACCTTCATAGTCTGAGTTAAAGTCTGAGTTAAGTCTGAGTTAAAGGTCGATCTTCAATAATAACTCGCACTTAAAAATATCTCGAATAAACCAAATCAGTACACAACATATTATTTTTGACAAAATAAACCCAAACGTTCCTGGAAAAAAAAATTGATTTTTCAAGGAAGACACATTTTTCTCTACTATGCAAAGCTGATTTTTTATCGCAATACTGCAGTGAAATGTTATGGTATGGGAACGAGGGTTGCGTGAATTTTTATTTTTGTATATTTACCATAAACAATAAAAGAGCACGCGAATGGTTTTATTACGGCTTAATCCAAATGGAAAACAACGTAAAAATATATCGGTGAGCTGATCGGCGCCACGGGCAGTAAAATTATATTATTGTGCATATATTTACCCTGAATTCACCGATTTATAAAAGATCTTAGATTTTATCTATTTCCAACACAGCAACACGGTAGAGTGAGACATTATGGTACACTGCTGTCAATTTTTTTGATAGCGTTCTTATTTAATAAAGATATTATTGTAAGATTTCCATCTGGAGCAAAGAAGCTTTAATCCAGGATGCCTGGAAAAAGTCGTGAAGTCGTTACAGTATACTATGGAACTTACTCCAAAAGATATTTTATTTTCAGAATACTACTGGAAATATTTATGTACAGTATGTAGGTACTGATCATACTATGCGTAAATTATTTTTCATAAAAATAACTAGTAATAAGAGTAAAAAAATATTGAATATTTGATATTTTATTAATACATGTAAGGGTGAAAAAAGTTCATAAATATTGTCACAGTTTCGGGCGGTGGGAGACCAAGTGAAACACTATAAATAATTTAAACTTTTATTCATCACTGTCACTGTCGTACAAGATGGTAAGTTAAAAAACTCACTGGACACTTTTTCGTAATTCGCATTAGTTCATCACTCAATCATTCAATCACTCGAGAATATTCCAGTTATCTGTGAAACACTTTATTTATGCCATTCTAATAATGTTCTGCAAGCAGATAAGCACGGTGTTACTTTATTCGCTGGCCATCTTTATTCGCACTGAATTGTCCGCTTGTTATATATATGATTTCGCCGGCTGTCGAATTCGACCGGCGCTCATCTTTACTATTAGAAATTAGTAAATGAATTGTTTTCTCTCGAATTTTCCGGTATATTTCCATGTATTCTAGTTGTTTCTAGTTTAATGTTAAATGTTCGGAGTTCAGAGTGTAAGTCAATCCTTATGTATAGTTCTTCTTGTTTATGCAAATCGTAACAATATATTGTCACGTGTCGTAGCTGCGGGAGGAATTAATGAATATGCTGGAATTTAATTATGGATTTATTAAACACTGATTAATTAATAAATCAAACGTACAAGGTCGCTTAAGACTATTCAACTTAACGCTTTTATTTAAATTTAACTGTTTCGTAAATTAATCACTCTTAAATATACATTCTATAATCGCTTTAACACTTTATTCACTAATCACTAGAACATTCCATTCAATTTCCGCACGTATTATTTATTCGCTCCGGTTTATTACCTACTTAAGAACCTTCCAGATTATTCTCTGACAAGCGTGCTAAAAACAACAACCTCACTCACAGGCGCATCCTTTTTATATCCGGCTATCGCCGATACCGTATCCTCCAGATATTTGCAATATTTAGGAGAACTTTCTCATGGCTTCCAAGCTATTCTTGCTATGCTTTTCGATGCTTCCGAAAAGCCGTAGGTTACGTTAGGCCATTCTGGAATCTTCGATAGTGTCGTTGTGACATGTAACGGAAGTGCGCAATTTATTTTAACCTCGTTACAATATAAATAAATGAATATTTATCACTTAATTCATTTTTTATTATTAAGAAGTACTGCTGTGTAAAATTTCACGCAAGAATCTATGCACTATCACGTACCTATATATCAAACAATTATCACGGGACAATATTAAACACATTGAAGGTTAATGAGTCATTATTCATACCTAGCGGTTGCTCGTCTCACCTGTGTCATCAGTCTTAAGTGCTAAATTTACTGTAAATGCTATTACTGCATAAAGTAATGGTATCTTTTTATATTATTCAATTTATGAAATCTTGAGTTCTATTGAATTGATTTTTTTAAATCAATTACTTATATTTTGATTTTTGTAATTTAAATACTTATTTTAAGCCTAATTGAACAGGAATAAGAAAAAATTGATGTCTAAAAAGGCTTTCTACAAAGTAATAAAAATACAATTTGGGATGATAAAGCAAATTAAAGACATTAAGTAATAAAAATACGTAAACATTTATGTTTACCTAATGAATATACTCAATAACTCTTGCAATATTTATTTATGAAATAATAGAGATATATTATAAATATTAATTTACAAATTATTATTTTTTTCCCAAAATATTATACAAATTGTTCAAGTTAGACAGGAAAAATCAGAGGTTATGCAAACAAGGTCGACAGTGTTTGCCGGGGTAATTCCGTTGAAAAAAGGCACATAAAAGAAAATAAATTGTTCTGTTTTCCTTTGAAATGGTCTAACTCCGCGCGGATTTATATAAATAATAAAGAGAAAGTATACGCCAAAACGGGAGACCTGTCGTGATTATATTTGTTCGACTAGAAAAGTTGCTGAAGTAACGTCGAGTGATTTACAATATTTTTGGTACAGCTTACCCTTGGAATAACTAGGTGTCATCTCATATTTTATATAAAACTGGGAAATTGACCTGCAAAGATTTTAATTGAAGTTTTTTCATTTCTGCGACGGAATTCGGTTCATCACCTGTGAGATGAATTTTTTATAAAAATTTCGCCATATATCATAGAGTTATAATTTAAAGTTAAAGCGCATTATTTAATACTAGTTCTTTACTCTCCCTAAGACAATAGGTCAGACAGGTTGTTAAATATGGTATTACATGAACACGAAGAAAAAATGCACTAAAATTACATTAATCACTGGATTCAGTAAACATAATTTAAATTAGTAAAAAGGCACTTCATCTCACAGAGGAAATCAAAAAAAATCGATGATAGCGTTGCATTAAAGATAAACTACCTGACTTTTTTTAACTTGCCATAAACGCGTGAAAAATTACGGGACGTAATAATAATTAATAAGACTCTTGTGTGTAATCTGAACCGCTTGCTGATTGTTGCGAGTGTTATAATTCCCGATTTTTTTCAGCGAGTTACAGATAAACAGACATTTGAAATTAGCATAGTTGATTAATCATGCATTTTACTTCTATTAAAATAAGCAGACATATGTGGTTGATTATTAAAATGTAATTTATCTGTAATCTGTAATGCTCTATATGTAACAATTCTTCTATATGTAACAATTTTCGCTGCAAACTCTACCAAAATGGCCAAGCTTCTCTATATTTCGCCAGTTTCATTGTCAATTCGCGGTTGAAATATATTCCTATAATTCTCTTTATTATAATACTACATATCAAAGTTCATTTCTTGAGACCACTAGAACATTAATTAAAAATATTTTGATTAAGGCAATCGTTTGTCAAAGTGATCAAAATTCACCACTTTTTCTCTTATCTTCTCTTGCATCTTGTATCACATTTTTGTATGGAAGGACACCAAATTAAAACTTTTTCACCAGGTTCCATATATTTTAAAAACTACGGATATATTTCCAAAATGACACAAAATATTTAATTTGATCCATTAATAAATTACCAAACAAACAATATTTTAAAAATGAAGAAAATCGCTCCACTTTGTGGGCCTTACATGACTGCTGCTGCTTCCTCAAACGCCTCAACAAATCTGGCCTACATATGTGGGTTTTTGTGTCAAACACCCCCCTTGGTATTCATTTGTCTTGCCAAATCTGATGAAGTGACAGAAATTCCCTTCGGATGCATGTTCGCAGATTGCCGATATATTGGAGTTGTTGTTTTTAATTGCTCCAATATGTTCCTTCAAACGTGTAGCTATATTGCCTTTGGTTTGTACTATGTAGAACGCTCCACAATCACATGGCACTCTGTATACACCTAGAGACTCGAACAGCGTGTTATCCTCCACACTACATACGTGAGATCTTGCAACCAACTATGGGAGCTGAAAATTGTTTTTATATTTTAATTCAGCAACACCCGGCTGATTTTGTCAGTAAATTCAGATTCTCGGAAAAGGATACTGTTAAATTGTAGTGTATTCCCGCCAGGGAATATGGGTTTAGCTAAATAAAAGTACCTAAGGTTTTTGCTGCGCCCCGATACTAGCTACCGTGACCTTGATGTGAAAGACTCGTATGTAGTTGGAAAGAAAAAGAGAGCGCGCCCACGCGCTCCGCCCATTTATGACAAGCTTGGCCTCCCCCTCCCGGGTCAGGGTGGCCGGCCTCAAAACATATAAGTTACATTAGTCTCATTTTTGTTTGATTAATAATGGTTACTGTACCAAACTTGGTGACTAAGTGGCGTTTGAGCTAATGTAAACTATGCAAATTGCTGTGCAGTTATGTCAAATTCACTATTTATACGTAAACAGAATTGTTTGACTCGTAATACAGAGCTAATGTGTTGCTGTTGTCAATATAAATTCTACCCAACATCCGATGGGATGAGTAGGTGGAAAGCGGAGCGGGACAAAGAGGAAAGATGCAAAATTGGAAACAAATTTAACATTAGAATTAATTCCGTTTCCATAATTTCGCACGCCATTGGCGTGTTAATGATGCACAAAATTAAACAATTCACACAACACAACAATGTTGGCTTTTACCGAATCTGTTCAACACGGACAGATTTCATTACCAACAATGTAACACTACACAGCCTCCACAAGCAGGGGCACCGTACATGAATTAAATCGTTTGTTTGATTATTATCTACTTCTGCATTGAATCGATATTTTTGGTAATAATAAGTTTAACTATTGTATTTATCTTTTACGCATTTTAAATATGTAAAACTGATAGGGGCCATAAAAAAAATATTGGGTGCATATACTTACATATGCGTGTTAATGTTTAGTGTTCATTAGCAAACTTAAAAAACATGTGCTGTGTTCCACCTCAAGGCATACAACACAAAATAGAATTGCCATCAATAACAGGTTTTCATCAACAGATAAAAAATCTGAAATACAGTGAGGGAAGGTGGTGTCAAAAGTAACAAAATAGACATTCTGGATTATAACAATATAATTAACCGGTTAAATAACCTGATTTTTTTTTCAAAGCTCTTCCATGTATTTAGGAACTAAGTGTATGGTTAAAAAAATTTAAGGTATTAAGAATTTTTGTTTATTTGAAAATTAAAAGAAAGAAGAAAACTGTTACATTTGACACTAAAGTGGTGTCGATAGTAACACTCGTGGAGTCAATTGTAACATAAGTCGCACAAAACATAATGTATCTACTTATTTTTATTAGGCTTATTTTTATGTACTAAATGAATATAAAGTTGTAAACAAATTATGTAATTGTAAAAACCAAAATTTATAAAATAATTAGAAAAAAATCTAATTTAATATGCTTCCCTAAAATAATTTTAATACCGTGAAAGTAGTTCAATTTGCTCAATCATTATCAGATTCACGACTGAAACACATAATTTAATTGTTAGGTTTGGGCACAATTCTCATGCGCCCATAATTTACAGGAGGAACACTGTATCCAACCCTCTTTGCTTGTTGAATATGGTTCGGTACAAATTAAACATAAAACATCATCAGTTTCTCCTTTTTTCTCGGTTATTATACAAGTTTTTGTTCTTCTTTTATCTTGCTTATTTTTTGTTACTCAATACGAAGGATTACTTCTGATAAATGCAATCAGCCAATCTTTCGACGCCATACCAACTTCATCCCAACTAGTGGGAAATGTCAGAGTTGAGTTGTTGATGTTATTGGAGTAATAGTTGTTTATAATTTATTTTGACTAACTAACAAACTAACTAACCATCACGCCGTTTCTCCGCAGAGGTATGCAGAGAGGATTGAAAACCACACTCTTCTATCCTGGCACACCACTTTTGCTTCGGCCACATTCATACATCTTCTCATACAAGTTCTACGGTTGTTTGCGGCTTTAAATAGGGCCATCCTCAAATACTTGTAGTATCTGTTCGTGGCAGGTCTTTCACGGACGCCCTCTATTCCTGTTGCCTTCAACACTCGCCTCATGTATGCATGCGCCTCATGTAATTGTGGCCAATAAGAATCTGTCAAAGGAATCAAGACTAGCGGTACATAATAGCGTTCTAGTTTCAACCCTGACGTAAAGAAGTGAAGCCTGGAATTGACAAAAGAGGAATGAAAGTAGACTGAATGCGGTGGAAATACGGTCATTAAGACGCTTGTGTGTAAACTCTTTGGTCGATAGGGTGAGGAATGAAAAAATTAGACATGATTAAAATTCACAGTAGTCAGCTAATTCTTTTTCTGATTAGATAATAGCTTGTTGTGGGGTAGATATCCTAATACTGGTACAGATCCATCTTTTTTGATGCGTTCCATGTATCTATGAGGAGATACGTGTCATATTTCGATATGCTTGGCTGCTTTTCTTATTGACACGATTCCATTTTTTATAAAATCTTTTATAAAAGTGTGCCTTCTCAAAGGTTACTTTGGATGTTTTTCCCCTATTTGTCTTTCATTCTCTAGGCTTAACCATTTTTAACAACCAGGAACCCAAAATGACATTAAATTCCAATTACATTACATTATTATCTCGAAGGTGTCAATTATAACATGTTACAAATAACACCCTTTACACTGTTACAGTTAACATCTTTCGCCACATTGCATTAAGGTTATGTTTTATCTTAAACTATTAAAAAAGCCGTTAAAATATATACACATCATGATAATAAACAATATTATGAATATTAACACACAATAAAATAATAAAAAATACTTACAATTTAACGAATACAAAAAGGTGACTATTTAATGATTTTTTTACTTCACTACGCCGAAATACAATGATAGCCAATATGACGTTCTTTGATAGCTATTGATCCTGTCTAATTGACGGTGCTGCTTGTCCCATTAAATAACCAATATTTAAAAATAAACGGCTGTTACAATCGACACCTGTTACTATTGACACCACCTTCCCCTACCCACATGCCGAATTTTATTTTGCTTGTATAAAAAAAGATAAGTGCTTAATTTAATAACCGTAATAATATATTATGAATTTGATCATAACAATATTATACAAATTACAGCAGAAAGCATTACCCGAAGAATAAGCAATATTCAAAAAGGGTGATTTTCGTAACTTATAAGAATTGCTTTTGGGTAACCGAAAACGGTAGTCCGAAAACCACCATCTTAGCCTTTGATTGGTGAGTCTCCATGGCATGAAAAATTCCATCGAATGATGACGCATTTCACTGCATCCTAAAATCTCACTCTTAAGTGCCTAAGGAAGTATAATTTCAAAAATATTTGAACATCCCATCCACGTTGTTCCTTATAAAAACATATGTGTTAATTAATACTTTTAATATTTAAAGCATTAACTTTGTGGTTAGACATTATAACAGAGTGTTAGTTAAATTTGTATAAACCACTACCAGATTTTAGGATATTAAATACCAATAATAAAATTTTAAAATTAAATAATTTAGAATTTTTTACATAAGGGAAGCGGTGAATAATATAGCACCTATAATAAATAAGCAAATCAATTTCCATGCAGCCCTTTATTCAATTTAACTTTCACAAAAGATTTGGTAACGCCCACTTTAGACCCTGCCCTCTCTCACACTCTCTCTCTCGCATAGATTCCTGGTTGTTCTGTAGGCTAGTTAGTGCATGCTTGTCCTTGACAAGATTAACACGTATATGACACATATTGGTGAAAAGTTAACAATACTTTGGTTGTGGTGTATAGTGTAGAGAACATAGTGTAGGTCCTGACGAAGAGACAGGTACGTCCCGAGACATAAAATCTGGTAGTGGTTTATACAAATTTAACTAACACATTTATATTTAATTGGCTTTGACATATCCTTTGCATGGGAAACGAAAGACTGCCTTAACAGATTTTCTAATCAGTTAACTACTAGTAGTCGGCAAACGACCTGATTTGATAGCGATAAATTAAATAAAACGATCATAATTTTTTATTGTAGGTACCCACAAAGCCTTTTCCAAATAAATACATTCACCCTGATTGTAAAATGTGAAAAAATATTTTTAAACATTTCAGTTGATTTTTGATCAAAGTTTATGCGACTAAAGCATTTGAATAAGTCAAAAAGTGTTTGCTCATCGTTGAGAGGGTTCCATTCAAAATCGGCCCTCTCGAGCGTGACAGCCCTTGTCTAATTTTCGAGGGTACGAAATGGGAGGGTACCCAGATATTTAAAATTAAGCCTGTCTATCTCCCTGGGGAGGCTAAAAAGCCAAGAAGGCATTGGGGGAATAACATTTAACAACCAATATGGTAATATGAATAGTTAATATTTTGAGGACACGTAAAAAATATTTTTTTATACAATTGTTTATTTCATATTTCAATTTGATTGAATCTTAATAGAATTGTTTTTCTTTATCTGTTATAAATGATTTCCAATATATAATTTGAACGGACTGAGATTACACTAAGATAGAGACTAGAACCAGATTGAGGAATTTAAATACTTTTATTTTCAACTGAACAATTAAATTATACAAACTGCATAAATAATAACTATTTAGTTCGGAAATTTTACAAGTAATGTGTGACTTTACAGGTTACTTTTGTACTATAACCAGTAAGGGTTACGCTAATCAATAAACTTTATTTTCGATTTTTAGTTTTATACTAAAAAACTCTCTGTCTGTCTTTTTTTGATGAATTTATAAAACACAGGTTTTATAAATTCGAACCTCTCTTGTGTCATCTATAAGCATGTGTTTGTTTTTTCATATTATGTCCAAGCAGCCGGATATGTAATCACAATATGATTTATTTACTCCGCGATTATCTATACCTATATAACTCAAGGTCCACCTATCTGTCTGTTTTCTATACAAATCTACATCGTTTGTCCGATCTGACCTAAATTTTTCAAAATTATACTTTAGGACCCGGCGGTTAACATAGGTGAAATTTTCCGTCTTGCCCTTTACCTCTTCCCCTTACGAGATATATTTTTCATGCAAATCTGTACCGTTCGACCGATCTGATCTAAATTTTGTATACTTACTCTTTAGAACCCGGTGGGAACATATATGATATTTCCTTCTATATATTTATGGGTTTTCAAAATTCTGCAATTATTATGCCCCGTAATTTTTCACGGGTGTTTAGGTTGTAACTAAGTAAAACAATCCAATGTGATTGTGATGAGAGAGTTTTATAAAAGGATTTTGAATAAATAAACCGATTTTATAAAACAAACCAATGACTATTGTAATGTCATCCGGAATATGCCCTGTGTCAAATTTCAGAGCGGTTGTTGATTTAAAACTGAACCATATATTGATCAAAATAAAGCTTAACAAGATTTGTACATAACACATAAGTAAAGCTAAATAAAAGCTTGTAAAAATAACCAGGCACGAAAAAAATATGCCTGTGTATTATGATCGGGATGGAACCAGAAACTCCCAGTATGAGATGCTAGTATTATGCCCATTAAAATGATGTCAGGGAATTGAAGAGATGCAGAAGACCAAAAAGTTAAATACCTAGTACAGAATTGTGATCAATTCACTCACTTAAAATGATTGACCAAGTCATTTTAAAAGCATAGAGAATCTGATTAATTGAATGTAACTGGATACATTTTGTAATAATATTGTAACGAGAGGGCAAAAAAATTAGGTATTGAATCCCTCGTAATATATCAACGACGACATTATTATTGAAACCTCTAGAACCTTCCACTACTTCTGGATCGCACTACCACACTCTAGGGTGGTTTACAACAATCGGAAAATTACTGGAACAACCGAAAAGCGACGAGAACCTTCTCCTAAATACTAGAATAATATAGAAAGTTCGAACATATCAGCATTTGGATATACATAGCGCGGATCTAGGCCGCCGCATAGTTGTCATGTTTTGTCAGTTCATTTCGTGCGAAGTCGGCTGCGAGCCGCGAGATGACGCCCAGAGTGGCCAGCCGTGACATAATCGAAGCGGTAAATAAAGTTAAATAATCGAGCGGAGTACCTAAGTGCGAAATGAACCAGAGCGACCTCTATGTGCGATATTAAAGTATTCATATTCAATGAAAATTACGTAATAGTGTAGATCAAAGAATAAAGTTTAGTTTAATTCGTGTTAAGTGACTTTGTACATTGAATAATTTATTAATCATTAATTAACAAATCGCTGATTGATTTCCAGTGTTTTCATTCATTACTCCGGCAGCCACGACACGCGATAATATTCTTTCTTCCTTCATACCGTCCACTATTCGTGAAAAGAGTTTTTTTAGTACTTACATGAGTTTTATACCTGCTCCATAATGTATTGGCATGAACAGACCGTGAAGGAATTGGGGCGATGATTTGAAGGCCCCACGAGGTCACCTACGTCCTTAAATTAGGGAGTACCGAAAAAAAAGATTTTGAGATTCCCTACTTGAGGAAACAGGGATATTACCCTTGGGTACCATGTAAACTTCATCTTGAGTATTCTGAGCAACAATAGCCTTTAGAATAGAAACTAACAAGCGTAATATAAATGTACCGAACCGTAAATTAAATCAATTGTTTGACATCACTCAATGAATTGACAGTATCTTCATTTTTATTTAAAATGTGATATTCACTACCTACAGACTTAAAATAATGATAAAATGTTTGATAATAAGATAAATATTTTTGAAATAAATAATCATTATCTCGGTTGATATAATTTCTTTAACAATTTTCAAATTTCATTTTTATAACGCTTAATTTTGCATAAGATTAAATTAAATACATCGTCTTCTTTCAATTATAAACATAAAAAAATTAAATATTCATGTTCAAAATGAAAATTGAGCCAGATTTTTTCAGAAACGTATTACTAATTGTATATTACTTGTTTTAAAGCAAACATTATACATTTTTAATATTCGATATAAACCAGAAATATTGAAAAAAAAATGCAAACTTTGAAGTCGCTTGTCTTCATAATCATTGAAATTACGTAATTGACCTTTTTTGATTAATAAATTTATAATGTTAAAAATATTGATAATGATTAAAATATTGTAGACTTCTAGCTTTTTAATACGCTGTTTTCAATACATATAATATTTATATAATAAACCATTTTGATTCATGTCGACGTTCATAACACAAATGTAACAAACAAATAAATTAAACAATGAAAAGAAATGTTATTTAAATTACCTATATTAATAGCAAGCTGACATGAAATATATTAATTACATATTGCTGTACAAAGTCCGCCAAGAAAACGGGCATTTTCGATGTAACGATTTCCTTTTTAAACACCGAAGTGGGAAAATTAATAATTAAAAAGTTGTTATCAGTCTATTTATAATGGCCTGTGGGCGTTTTTAAAGAATACGTGGAGAGAATTTTTCATAATATATTAAGAAATGATTTTAATTAATAATTTTTAATAAATTTTTGCCTTGTGTGTTTTTATTTATTGCATACAAAGACCTAAAGTTCAGAAAAAGCTGGGTAGTATAACAAGTACATTTATTTATTTTGTGAAAGATGAAATAAAACTCTTAAACTTCTAAAATTAAACATAAATTCACTTGATTTAAACCGCTGTATTGTTTTCGTAACACCAACTGGTCTCAAAAGTACCGTTATTTTTACAGGATTAAATAGAAAATATGTATACATTAAAAAATATAGGCAATTATATTTCTTAGAAACTTGTTTTTGTGTGTACCTGCTGTATGATACTTTTTTTTTTCAAAAACAACAAAAAAAATAATTCAAAAGCACTCAAAACCGACACACGTGTTGTTGTTAAGTTTAAGTGTTTTTTTCAATTACTACTGTTTTTTTAATTATTTCAATTTTAATGTGTATTTATTTTTATCATAAGTGCATGCTATATAGGGGACTTGATATTAATATCTCTATATGTGTCTTTTTAATAAAAATAAGATAAAATTAGTGTCTGATGTTAAAAATGGATTAATCAATTATAATAAACTTATATTTATACTACAGTCTCACTGGACAAAAACTTTAGCTGGAACACTATTTCTTAACTACCCTTCATTTGATGTTACTCGACCGCTAATAATAAAACCCACAGGTGCGAATACTAGTCTTGTGTGTTTTATCGTTTTCTAATTTGTTTTTATTTTTTTATTTGTTTTTCTTCTCAAATAAGGATCTCGCGACACTAATATATATTTTTTAAATGCTGTATGAAAAGCAATTTGTAAATAATCACCATATTTTGAACCATCAGAGTAAGTCACCAAGTTCAAAATAGCTCTTCTAAATATTTTGCATTATTCTGCCTACATGAGTTAGGTACGCAGGGGAATGCGAGAACTAGCGGATACGGGCAAGTTCTACATATTTTATATCGTACAGTTTTAACTATGAAAAAGTCAGTTTTTACAAAAAAAAACCCATACTAAACAGGAGAGGTAAAACAATTTTAAGCAATTCTATTTTTCATAATTTTTGTTCGAAATATTTTCATTTATCTAAATTTACTTGATGTTATTATTGTACTTTTATAAATTTTATTTAAGCTTTATGCAACTTTGTTAAAACATACGTTTACTCATGGCAAATCGATATATTTGGGCGTGAACGTACGAAGGGTCCCAAAAGAATAAGTAACAATTGTCAATTTTATTATTTTTATTTCGTTTTTTTGATACAGCTATACGTATTATCAAAACCTTGACATGTCCTTCCAGTTATATATAAATTAAAGTTAATTTTAAACAAATATTGCCGTAATTTTTTTTCAGTCGAGTTTTACCCTGAAATCATTATCCGATAATCATCATGACAAATCTAGTTACTATATTCTCCAGGATTGTTATCTATAGTTAAACTTTGTTTTTTTCCTAAACTTACAACACTTTTGATTATACCAACCTTCTCCGATTTTTTAATTTGTTGTGAAAATTTCAAACAACTGTCACTTGACATGAGTGTGTGATTCTTTTTAGCCTCGTTACAATATATAAAATACATTGTCTGAGAAAAATTTGTTCAACTGGTGAATTCTTGTGATTTTTACATAGTGATATAATAGCACATATATATTATAACTATCTCTTCTGCCTTTGAACGTTTGACCTTACCACATAATTCCATTAGGGTTCCCATTAATTGCAGGCTCGGGCGTAGTCGTTTAATTATAATTTAGAAATTTTGTATATCACTCATAATGGTATAAATCATTGCCAACTTTGTTAATCTCAGAACAACTTTTGATAAATCACTTGCATTAGCCAGACATGAATTTTAAGTGCTTATATTAAAGGACAGTATTACGGTCGTTCTACACTTATATCTCAGATGCATATATTTCTAGACTCCTTGTTCATTAAACGATTATTCGGTTACTGAATGTTGTCTATAAGCTCGAAATAATTAGAGTGTGGACACTCTGAATAGATCACTCTTTAGATCTTTCATTGAGGTTGTCTCCTTGTCTTACAATGTTTTCTACTTCTAATTATTATGCCTTAAATTATGATATGCAGAAGCTTATGTATTTCTGGATATCTCATGTAATTTTTTCATTCTTATTATTTATTAAATATAACACACAGCTTATTTTATTTTATTTTATTTAAGTCTATTAAAACTTTAATCAATAGGGGAGGGTGGGGCGTGTTGTGACTAATTTATGAAAAAAGGTATTGTGGAAGAATCTTTAATAATATCAAAAACATTACATTTCAGTTGAATCAAACAATTCTTCACCTATAAAAAATTAGCATTATTGACCATGTCACCAAAAGGACAACGCAACAAAATATGGCTTTTCAAAATATGGGAATTGTCACAACCTGCCCCACCCGAGGGGGTCAGTTGTGACAAGGGTGGGGCAGGTTGTGACGAACTGATCGTCAAATATTGTTGAGTATTTAAGTAATTTAAGTAACAAAACAAATGTTATGAACAATTAATTGTACAAATGGTAACATGTTTTATAATTAACTTTCAACAAATAAACAAAATTTGTACTTTTATTAACTGTGGTAAGAAAATTCTGTTATCTATTAAAATTATTTTTTGCCAGTCAAACAAAAGTCATAAATACAATCTTAAGTAAATTCGTCCATTCCAGCACATAGCTCATTACACCATCTCTGGCTTTTTATGCACCTCACCCACCTTTTACCCGAAATATCATTAGAATAAGGGTTTTTACAAGCAATGCATTGCTCATCTTCGTTTGCATCGCTGTCAACAGTTTCCATGATAGGTGGCTCCTCTTCAGTCTCGCTGAATGAAGACGATACTAGAATTCGTTTATTCACTCCAAAAGTCTCTTTCTTGGGTAGTTTTTTCTTTATTTCCGCTTTTGATTTATTGGGTGCTTGTTTTTTTTTTAGTTAGTTTTGTGATTTGACTTTCGAATCTTTTCGCTTTTATTTTCCTTTCTTAAAATATCGTCTAATTCTTACTTATTTTTTATTGGCGTGTCAGTTAAAATTACGCTTTAAATATTCTTTCTACTACGTAGGTTATTTCTTGGATTAGCTTTGGGTAATGGCCGGATTTGTTCTGATGTTCAATGGTATTGTCCAATTTTCGTGAATTTTGATCATATTTTGATATGCATACTCATATGCAAGCTTTTTCGCATCAGCTGTGGTCAAACACATAATAAACATTGCTACATTTTGCAATGTAATCTCCAAGTTATTTTTCTTGGCATGGGTAAAAATTTGTCCCGGGTTGCAATAGCCCACCTTAGAATTTACAAATGGAAGGGCTTTTTTCCAATCTATGAATCGTTTTAGTGTCTTATATGACAATTATAATTGACACCAAAAGACATCGCGGCTTTTCGAAGAGACACGTTTGTAGCCTCTATCTCAGCAGCAATGAGTTTATAAACACTTTCGGGAATTTCACCCTTCTTCGTTTTTTTAATGAAATTTCGTACCATTTTGAATCCATGAAGAAAACGAATAAAAAAAGTAAAGTAAAAATAATAATTGAACTGTACAGTTGCATATCTAATAATTGTTTTATTAAAAATAAAAATTTAATTATTTCGAAGGGGCTAGTTGTGACAGTCACAACTAGCCCCCACATTTTTGTAACAACTCGCCCCATATGATCATTTTATATTAAAATGTCTACGAAAGTGAATTTATTTACCGCAAGGTTTTCCTTTATTGCTGATAATACAGCCAAAAGACACAACATTTGGTAAATAAAATGTAAAATAACTCATCTTGTATTGGTTAAACAACAGAACACTTGGAATCAGTGCAGAAAAAGTTAGTTTAATACCTCAAAATCAAACTTTATCATTTAACTTTAATGAAATCAATCGCACGGCTCCAATATTTTGATAGCAACTGACGCTACGGAGTTCACATGAAATGAATCTATGCGGGTAACGCTAAGTCAAATGGCACGAATTTTAAACGCCTTGTCACAACCTGCCCCTGTCACAACATGCCCCACCCTCCCCTACATGAATTTTATTCGTTGTACCTCTCCAAAAAGAGACTAACTCTTATATGGTCAAAATATTCAATTTTTTTCAATTTATTTATTAGATTTATTGAGAGTTATTTAAATTTCATGTCATGTGTGATAACCTTCTGTCATGATTATGTTATGTTTATTGCATAAAGTAAAATTATTATAAAAAAACAAATTAGATTAATAGCACATTTCTTTAGATTATAAGAGAGAAATATTTTTAATTACAATATTTCTCTAGTACCTTCAAGTAGGTGGCGCCGGAATTTCGCTTCTTTTTATTTTTATAATACGCTAAAACAAGACTTTTGAGAAAATAATTACTAAGAGATTTAATACATAAGACTTTGATTAAAATTCCTATATTTATTTTGAAAGTACTTTTTAATATTGGCCAACTAACAAATTTTTGAAGAATTTCCCTTGTGTGTGTGTAAAATGAAATTCATTATTTATAGGATTTTTTGGATTCGAACAATTTACAGGGAATTTTTTTCTATGTTTTCCATCCAAATCCAGAACATAAATAAATTCCAGTATAATGAAATTTCTAAGTATTATCTAGGTTTACAAGCATGTCACTTTCTGTGTTCATCTATTATACATATAATAATGGCCTTGTTTCTGTTTCCGTCGTGTGTAAGATGTTATTTCAGGATATTTTAATTTTAATTATATTTTGTACTGTATTTAAAAATAGAAAAGACACAAACTAATTACTAATTTAAAATAAATAAAGATGTAAACTTTGCTCGTTATTTGTTAAGTTGTAAATATGAATTTTTTAAACATCGACTGTATTATCAAATTTTACAATCGTATCTTTTGAATCAAATATTTTAGATTAGGTACATATATTTTGAGCAATTCGTATCAGTTTAAAAAGAAAGAAAAATTCTTTGTAGAATATTTGTAATGTGATTTCGCCAAATATTTTACAGGTGGGGTTATATATGTTTTATAATATCGGAAAATGGCCATTCTTTGGATTCGCTTGCGGTTGTAATGGTTCTTTGATCCCTCTAGGTATTCCGTGGAGAGGGGAATACCCGATTAACCTTGACAATTCTCTGGGAATTTCTTTCATAACGATTATTAAATTGCTCGCTAGCATCAAATATAAAATAAATTACATTTTTCTTTCGGATACCTGAGAACTTTTATTGTTATAATGTATAAAGAATAATTTTAAATTCATATAAAAATAAATAGGTAATCTTTCCGTTCAAAACTAATAAAGTGTTTTTTATCTGAAGATTTAAAAAATTCAACTCAAATCTACTATAAAATACGTATATCTAATCATTTTTGACTTTATCAAACACGATCGATTGATGGAATTTATTTGGTTGGGATGACCTTATCCTGTTCTCAGATTTTTACGGCCGTTTAGAATATTCGTGTGTAGTTTTTTGGGAACGATTATTCTGGTGTACTTGGCCTCTATGGCCAAAATTTTGGATCCCATTGCAATATTCATCCTCAGGGCTAATGAGACGAGTATGTGTTGTTGTTCACGTACCGTATCGCATTTCAGTACGGTATTGCAAGCCAATACTTAATCTTTACACCAATATATACATACAGAAACATATCACATCAGCCCTGATGATGAACCCTGCAATGGAATGCGAAACGTCGGTCAGAGAGGTCAGATATACTAGAATATAACAGAAAATTACACTCAGAAGACCTTATCTTTATCAAACACTTTCTCGTAATATTTCGAGTATTAAGTATTTTTTTTTAATATTATTTACCAGGTACTACATTTTGAGTGAAATTCTTACCGTTTTTCCTATTTTCAACTTAAATACATTTTTAAATTATATTGAGGTAAAAAATTTTGTGAAATATTTTTACTGATGTTTACGTTACACTTGCGTATTTTGACGAACGAGTAAAATTAGCTTAATTTTCTCATAAATTATTTTAGTAAAATCACTACTCCACGGAACAAGCCTAATATAATATACTTATTCGGGTTAGAGCGGATTCAGTAGAAACGTGGGTGACATTAAATCATCTGTGACGCATTTCTGTCCATGAATGTGATTTTCTCGTGTGATAATTTTACGAAATGACCTTACTTTAGCTCATTTTAAAATTAAAGCGTTTTTTAAATAAATGCCAAAACACGGATTAATGAGACAAGTCTAGAAAACGAAATAATCCATCACTTTGGAGTGAATCTTCAGACACATTCACTCAGCATCTTCAATCAGATAGCAATACTTTTGATCGGTGTATCGCAATTATAATAATTTTATTGTTTGTCCATCTGTCCGTCCGTCAACGTGTCTGTCTGTCTGTAACTTCGTGTAATGTCCGTAATTAAGTTAGAATTTAAGCCCCGGGCCAGCAAACCCGAACCGGCCTCAACGTAACCATGTTGATACCGCCTGACCTGACACGTGACTGCGTGACTCGTCAAAAATACAGCACGAACAATATATTTTCCTTAGGTACACTGGCTTTATAAACACTTTTTCCGAGACCGGTGACAATCCGATATGGTGAAGTGGCTAGGATATCTGGCTCTCACCCAGCAGGGTTCGGTTTCCGGTACTGGAATATATTTTTCTCATTTTTTTATGGAAATATAAAAAAATGTTCAAATATTTTGATAAAAGTGGTTATTACTATTTCATGGGTGTCGCCTAAAAATAAGTAATTATTTATTATTTAGGAACCAGCACGTAAACATACCGTCATTTTTAACAGGTAACAGATAGTATATTAATAATGGAATAATAAAGGATGAATATTTGCAATCAACCACATAATAATATGCCCTGCTGTTACATATACATGTGAGACTCTTAAGAAAATCTCTGAAAATAATCTGAATATTATTTAATGAAATATTTTCCGAAACATACACCCATTTCCAAAAGTATGCGAATATTAAAGGCCTTTCTAAGTATAATTATTGGCATTTGGGTGATTGATGTTATAATTGTATTTTTTTTTATAAAAAAGCGATTATAAGTTCATTTTTAACATATGAAATTTATAAATCAAATCACCTGATGATGATTCTAGAGAAGTATACTTATTTATCGAACCTCGATGTACATACACCACATGATGTGGTGCAAAAGGCTTTTGTTAGTTTATAAGATCAATCTATTGAAATAATGTGTACGCATAAATCTTATAATATGTTAATAAGCCCCTTTGTAGTTGTAGCATAATCTTCATTAATAATTATGTAATGATAGACAATGTAAACTCTGTTTACAGTGTCGAAGAAGTATTTTTATAATAAAATAGATCGATTTTTATCTAGGTAAGTGCATACCTCGCTATTGGGCGAGTTTGTGATGGATTGAAATAAAAATTAAATTAAATAATAATTGAAAACAAAAAGGGTTTCATTCTTGGTATTTTTTTATTTTGCATAAAACAAAATAAAATTAAATATTCAGGTTTCAGTGTAAGTGTTTTTGGTACTTCTTTTTTATTAACCATTCAAAATGTTTCCATTATTGAAACGTCACATCAAATTAGAGAGAAGTTTTGTAAAATTTTATTAATATCTTCTGGTTTGAGTTTTCTGGGTCGTATTTGTACGACCTTTCTGGCCGACGTTTCGGATCCGGATTTTTCACCAGAGTTGATTTATTACAATGTTTATGATATTATGGTTAAATATTAGCTTAAAAGTTGTAGAAAAACGGCAGAATATCCTAGAAAATTCTAGACAGAAGATTTGAAACAGCAGTGGAAACCTAAGATCATTTTTACTTTATTTTTAATTTGGTTAGCACAGCAATGTGATTTAAATATGCACTTAAAATTTTCCAGAAATATTCAATATACGGTACTTACTTATACGGTTATGTTAATGCTTGCACAGGATGGGTAAAGCTGATTATTTTTATTGAATATCTTTATGCCACCACACGCCACTAAATTGTGTAAAAAGAAAATGTAAAACTTGTCCCCTTGATGCATCCGCCTCCACCTTCGTACGATATGAGGATAAAAAGGGTTATAAAATATTCATGACCCGTAGTGTAAGCTAAATCTAAAATTTATAGATAGTATAATAGTATTATAAAAGCAATATCTTAAAAATTTACGTGTCGTATCCACCAACAACCTAATCCATAATCGTTAAACGTTTAGTCTTATATAAAAATACTTTCCATAATGTTATAAAATTATGTACATATTAATAAACATTATTCAATTGGCTGTACAAGGAATATTTTCATTAGGAAACTTTTGAGGTGTACCTTTGGACCGTTTGTAAGAAATGAATTTTGTCGAATACGCAACACCAACGATATCTATTTGTTGTATAATTAGATGAAAATTTACTATTTTTAAAGTAGAAAAGCCACGATGGTTAGGTCAAATAAAGAGACTGTCTCAGCAGTAATTATTGAATTCATTGCTTAACACAACAACATCAGGACTGGAGAGCTAAGGAAGGCTAAAGCTAAGGTGGAGTAACAATGCCTTCAAAGACACATCTGTCGTTAAGGTAAGGAGAGAAACAGCATCTAATGAAGATTAACAGAGGAAAACACTTAAATAGTTCAATGCTCTCTAGGGGTTGTTGTGCCAATAGTAAAGAAGGTGATGAAAATATAAACTATAAATTTTGTTTTTGATATTGTAATTTTAAAATAATTTAACTGTTGGAATCACCCGACCTTTATTTATGTACTTCGCTTCTTCATTATGCTACATAATTAATAATATTGTAACATCACAAATATTTTCAAATGCACGAGTTTATTGGCGTGGCTTTTCGTTGTATTTTTGTTCGATAAAATACGTACAATTGTAATGTTTTCATCTAGATCTTCATTCCTTTTTCATATGTTTTATTAAAGTCAACATTGGACATGTAAAAATTAATAAATGATTATATGTAGGTATTATAGAACTGCCAATCTAATCGAAAAGCTATAGATGCTACTAGAATCGTATCTTTGACTTTCTAAATAATATATAAATGTGAATCACATATAATAAAATATGCAGGTGAAAAATTGAGTTGAACGAGCAGTCACCGAAATTAATAATAACCGAAACGTATTCAATAACTTACTAAAAGGGTCTAATGGCAAATTATTGCCAATGTTAAAGATTTAAATTCACCAAGTACACCATTGTACAACTGTTACCTAGTAGGGAAGGATTGTTTTTTTTTTATATTTAGATTTATTTCGAAAAATTATTTATTTTAGTTCTTTAATCGTAATTTTTTTTTTTAATTTCACTAAAAAAAATTCAAAGGGCATATTTATCACTCGCTAGCTCAGCATTTTAATAAAGTTAGTATTTCCCCGGAACACACAGCCGGCCGTGCGAAGCATTATCAAGAAACTACCATAATTTCATTATTTTCTACGTACGCAAAGATGAAAATATTGTTTATCACAGATAAATAAATAGACAATGTGACATTTTTTAGTTAATTTTCAAATTAAAGTTTTGAGAGGTTTTCTTACGCGCGAACCTAAAACCACATTTTTAAACATGACTGCTCTAAAGGATCTCCGTGAAAGTTCAGTATTTTAGACCGGAACAAGAGAGTGGTTATAGATCAGCGCCGAAGAAGTTCATATTTCTGGAGAGTAATTTACATTTACCAGCCAATGATCTAACTACGTACAATCTCGTACCTTCACCCCTGACGCGATCAATAAATTTTCTTCATTTTCTGCCAATTGATTTCAAGGCCAATGCTTTGGCTGAACCTTTCAAGTCTTGCCAGATTTTCTCAGTTCGTAGAACATTATTTGATGTCGGAGTAACGAAGATAACAGATTCCTTCTTCATTTCAATGAAATTTCGCTGAAAAGAACCCGTGTCACTGACTCCTTTCACTCTAGCGATGTTTACCGGATGTGTTGAAAAAAGATGAGTGTTATTTTTCTGAAATTCTGCTCAACGATTTTCGGGTCATTGAATATTGTTTTGATAGTTTTTTATTTATCATTAAAATAATACCCGCAAACGTTGAATTTATTATATACAGATGAAATTAAAGAGAGTTCATTATCGCTCCGCTAACTTTGAAAGATTCTGTCGATAGGGAATGAATGTTCCAATAGAATGAATGTCTTAGAAATTGGAATGGTGTTTAATGTTGTACTAAATTAATCGAAAGGTAGGAATGATTTACCATTTCACTTACAAGAAATTTCAAAGTAGCAATAAATTAATTCCATCAAAAACTTCCAACAAGTTTCAATCTAACCACGAAGTTTTCAGCTACTCTTAAGTGATTGGTTCAAATAATTATTTCAGTCAACATTCATAAAGTAGGTGCATTGACTCGGGTTCGCAAATGTAAATACTATTAATATACCTACCTAATATTAAAATCGTAGGCTAACTACTAGATCCCAAAGGAATGATTATGAATATATAATATGATGATGAATATAAAAAAATGCTATAATTATGAATAAATAAAAGATGATGAATATATGATGAAAATTATATCTGACCAGCACTAGCCACAAGAATCAGGTAAATTTCATCAGTGTGTGATAGCATTCAATATTTATATTTTTTGATAAATTAGATTAGTCTCACATAGACGAAGCTATATTTTTATTTTTTATTTATTTCTATTTAATGTTAAATATCAAATTTTGTTTGGACTGTGCCTGTCTCGCTAGAAATATCTGTGTTGAGACAGGCATAGTTTACAATATTGTGTAGGTTCAAAACATAGTAAATAGATAATAAAGTGTTTAAAGTAACATAATAGAAAATATATCATGTATATGAGGTTATATTGTGTTAGTGTGTTTGTGTAAGTGTGCCTATTTTATTTCTCCCCTTGTTTCGGATCCACTGTTTTACTTTGTATTTTATGTTAGAGTTGTAAATTGTGGTTAGAAATTTGGCCACCCCATAAAGATTTCCATACACGTTTCCTATATAAATAGTTTCGTTTATGTGAGATATAATTTATCTTTAATAATAATTATTACCATGTGGACAAAATCCAGTAATTGTGTTTTGAAAACATATGTATAGAAATATAGATACAAATAAAATACTCCAAGCTTATCACAAGACGTACATCAAAAGGCCCGATAAAAGATTCCAGTAGTTGCTGACACATGGAGAGATCAGGTAAAATTTACACCATATGACTCAGAAAACACATCAACCCTGATGATATATACCCTGCAATGGGATCCGAAACGTCAATCAGAAAGGTGGGCGTATTACCCTTAAAGACACACACCAGAAGCTCGGAATCAGAAATGATGCAGATAGGACCAGATGGCACTGAATACTTTTGATTGTGGCCTCGTCATTATTATTATGAGCACGGATATTCAACTAAGAACGTAAAGAAGGAGAAGAGAAGGGCCTTGATAGACCATTTATCTTTAAAAAATCATTCAAAATTATAATTTTATTACTTGGAATGATAAATATCACAATACGATTCCAAAAAGTGCCGTAATGAAAACAAACTACGCGACTTCCCTTCAACACTAAATTAATTTTAACGGCAGGGCTGTCAATCTAATGTATGAATAAACTATAAAATAATTTTTCAAAAGGTCATAATGTAATTTCACCCCCGAGTTCCGACGATAAACAACAAGAATTTACCAAGTGAAAAACAAAATTGGTTGAAAAGTCGTTAAATTTTATATCACTATGAATTACGCCAAGAAATTTGGTTGTACGAAAATGGGTGTTGAGTTTTTTACGACCAATTATGGGCAAACAAAATTTCAATATTGCGCATGAAACGCGGGCACATTGTATATTATTAAACCAAGTCGGTACTTGGAATAGCAGCGGGCTTATTTTAAACACACCATGTTAATAACTGAAATAATATCGCATGTTTGGTTGACGAATACTGATTATCTTCTCGCGAATTCTAAGCAACTGTAATTGTACTACTTTTATATTATTATATCTTGTATTGAAACGATCTAACTCATTGCTTAAACCAGGATTTCCCAAATGGTGTAACGTAACCGTGGAAGCTTGAAAATTTAAAATACACATTAAAAGTAAAAAAATATACCTATAATATATTGAACTAGAAATAAGGGAAGAAAAATCCGCAAATTAAAATCAAATTATACAAACCTTTTGAAATTACATACACAGGATCATTAAGCTTCTACTATTACATAAATATTATAAAGACTCAATTTTAAACACCCTTGTACTCAATGTTAAATACCCGGAGCTACTCGAACACCTACGTTATTTTATTGTGACGACACTAGAATTAACTCGCATTTTACCTTGTACCTAGACTACATAGGATGGACTCTCTCGTACTTAGAATGCATAGGCGCGGTAACAATTGTACACATACATCTGGTATTTTTAACTCTACTTTAGCCATTATAAAGATGCGCTACTAAAAGCTCTACACCTTGTCTTCCTGAATTCATTGTGTATTCACAAACAAATTATTCTACCTATTTTTTAATCTTATGTACTTCACACCTCCTTTTTCTAAATTGTTACCATTAAAACCTTCACACAACTGTCTATACTATATTGTAAATTCCTACATTAATTTTTGATTTCTTGTAAATACTATTATGCAAAAGATACTATTTATACCTTGTAATCTTGTAAATACTATTATGCAAAAAATACTATTTATACCTTTTACATAATTGTTAGATGGCCATGATAGGCTGAAAGTGGTATGGTCAAAAAACAATAAATAGTGGAAGAAATTTCATAGGTTGTTGATTTAATCATTTTGTGAGCAAGTAAGTATTTAGCTCAGTATGGTTTTAGTAAGCTACTCGGGTCTAAGCTGCCTATCAGTAGTGATTCAGGCACCTTTAGTACATAATCTGGACAAGCTCATGTTTGAAATTGGCGTTTTCATTGTAGGGATTATTATTCATTATGTTATAGACATTAAATTATACTTACCTTATTATCTCTACCAAGAGAAACAGAATCTCCTCCTGACATGAAAGGTATCAACCTTTTGATGAACCTTTATAAAAAGTAGTCAGTTTCATACTTAATAAAATTAACATTGTTAAATATCTATAATCATCTCTCAGTTTTTAGTATCTTATTGGTGTAATGGTTATTACACTCGCATCAAGCTTTCATTCTCGTTAAGCTTAGTTTTAAAATAGTGAGAACATTTTGCGAGAACATTATGTGACGTATTCCGTGTTTGCATCTCTACTTAAAAAAGAAAAATTAAAGTCGCTAATTTTCAACTGTACTTTTGCGGTGCATTTTTTCGCACTCTTTTCAAAAATGTTCAAAGTTGTAAAAAGGATTTTGCGATTTAATTTAATTCAGAAACTTTTTAATTAGGCATTTCAAAAATAATGTAGATATTTACGAAAGTTCTAGAAATTTTTAGTATAGTACCTACAGTAAGTTTGTCTAGTGCGGAGTGGCATTTTCCAAAATAAATGTATTTTTTTTATAAATCTCTTCATGATTCATTCATTCAACAAAAATTAGTGAATGGCCGCATTCCCATGACGGCTATATAAGCGAAAGCTGTCATATCGGCGCTACTCATTTGTCGCCAGGTTGACATTTCTATAGATTTCGTCTGTGTATGAAATTTTTTTTGTGGGTTCAGTATTAACTGTGATCCTATTTTTATTTTAAATTTTAAACAGCCGCTATTATCAAGCAATATTACGGAACATACTGGGTAAGGAATGCATCAAAATTATTTCTTGGTCAATTTTTGACCACGAAAAAATTGGGACTAGAGTCAACATAAGAACTGCGGCACTTATCATGCCATAACATTTATTATATTCCATACATATAAATTATGCATACCAATTTTACGAAAGTCGCATCATTTAATTGGACCGACACATCTATCAAAAATTACGCAAAAATTTGTTCATTTTTTGTTTAGAATTTTATTATATTGTACAAGATTTTCCGATAAAATATGTTTTTTAATGATTTTAAAATAAACATCTCTACTAACCTTAATTCGATGAGGTCACGAATCGTAAAATTTTGCGAAATTTTTATTTTACGATAATTCTGGGAACATTAAATTTATGTTCGTCATAAAATAACTTTTCTAATTTATTTCCGCATACGAAACGACTTAGACGAGACAAATCGATTTAATGTGAGAGAGAGAAAAAAATAATGTTATATTTTTCTTTCAGCTCAGGGACTGGCCGTCGGCGGCCCGCGGTCCAAAATGGGCCCAGCCGCTGTACTGCTTTCTCTTTCTTCAGCTCTTCTTTCTCTGGGCCTTGCTTCTCACTTAGGTAAGTTATTTGGCTATGTTTTGTTTCGTCTATTTCTTTACAGATATTCTCATTAATAAATAATATATTCTTATGTATAAAACAAAATTGATATTTTATACGAACCATACTGAGAAACAAATCTCGACGTTTCGCTGACGTCTTATTCAGTGAGAAGTATGCTAGCACACTTTTTGAGTCTCCAGGTGATACAGAGTTCCATGCGATTGACCAAACGCAGTAACACCAAAATTTTGAAGGAACATATAGGGGCAGTGTAAAATAATAATTCCAATAAATCGGCAATCTGCGAACATGCGATGCTAGAACAACGTGCGCAACGCCAAAAAAGTATAACTTTAAAAAATGATATTTTAAGTTGTGCGGTAAGTGTTGAAGAAGCTGAAGGTAGATTCACCCGATAGAAAGTCAGAATTTTTTATATGAATTTTTAGTTCAAAAAATTGTAATTAAAAAAAAAATGTCGATGTCAAAAAATGAGTATCTCTGTTAAAAAATCTTTATGGATCATTATAATATTTTTTAAAAGAAAACAATTTGTATAAACCATTCACTTATTGAATTATCAACATGTTTCGGGGCCAATTTTCCCTTCATTACGATATAACTGATATAAAAAAATAATTGAAACATGTTGATAAATCAATAAATTAATAAAAATAATAAATATTAATAACGTTACGTCAAAGTCAGAAAGTCAGTTTACTTAAATTAACCCATTCTTAACCCATTCTCTAGGCGAGGGGATTGAGACACAGCGGCTGTATGTTCTCCCTCGTATATATGTAAGACACATTTTTAATGCAGTTAATGTGTTTTTTCTTGCATAATTAATTACCTTACTAAACAAAGGTTTTTTTTTTCACAATAGAAGATGGTTTTTTTTATTCTCAAAATTTTTCCATAAAGCGCGGCTTATTTACTAAGACGTTATACCTTTTGAGAGTATTTTTTTGATCTTTTCACAATTGTTTCCAAATTTTAAACAAGTTAAATGAAATGAAAACCGAACCAGCCTTGCAAGAAATTTACGATAATTCATTCATATTTTGATGGTCTGTGGTTATAATGATTGATTTAATTAATGTATTTTATCAGGCCACTTGCATACAATTTAAATATGATGTACGGGCATACTTTTGGCTTCAAACTTTAATAATTAGGTACATAAAATCACTGCTACTCCGCAATTCCCGAACACGCTATTTGATATTTCACTCGCACGAACTTTCGTATTAAATTAATGGTTGCTAGTTACTTGCTCACTTTGCTCTTAGTTAATAGTCTTAAAAAAATCTTTGTTAATATTGTACTAAATAATAACATGTGAAATAGTGTAAACATTTTTGATCTAACTGATTTGCTTGGGTGTAGAAACATTGCTTGACCACAATCGGGACGTGCGGAAACTTTTCATATTTCAGTAAAACTCGTAAGACTCATGAATAAAAGTTTTGCTTTGTGACGAAAATCTGTCTCCTATTATAATAGTATAATAGTAATAAAATGTATTTGCAACATAACCGTAAGATTTATAAGACTCATGAATAAAAGTTTTGCTTGTGATGAAAATCTGTCTCCTAAAACTGATTTTGTAAAACGTGACTCTACGAATTAATTATTTCAAAATAAGAGATATACTTTATAATAATTTGAATATATCAAACTTGCGAGATATTCCTTGTCAAACCATTTACATCAAAACCAGCAATGTTAAAAAGTTATTGAAACAAAGCTGGCTGTGTGATAATGTGGGTAACAAAAATGGACATCACCATTATAAAACAGACGTTTTAATCTAGAAACTGTATCATTCTTAATAAAAACCGGTTCCAAATATTAACTTCCAAACTGATTTCACAAACTGTCTTATTCCACGTTTCACAACCGTATAGAACAATTATTTTACTAATAAAACAGTTTTATTAATAATATTGTACTTTTGTCTTTTGAACATTTTCAGTTTTGTAGTTATAATTTATTTTGAATATACAGAATTTATAACCAAATAATATTTTAATTATTTATGCAATATTTTTATTACGAAATTTATCGCAAAAAAAGAAATGTTTCGTATTAATCGTATGTATCCTGTTAAACACGCAAATTGCTTAATTCGATATTGAATATCAATACAATATCCTTGAGACTCAAATACTTGACACTACCAGGTTCGGGTTAAACATCAATCCAGTCAAACCTCTCCGTCAATACGTCAATTAGGCTTCACTCTAAACTGTCTTGTGGTTTGTTTCAGTAACACAATGACAATCTAAAGTACATCATACTGATGAGAGTACACAGCTTAGAATTGAAAATATTAGATTTTAGATTGGATGAATCTATGCATACAATTAACTTTTGTGTACCTAAAGTGTATTTTATTTTATTTTTAATGAGATACGAACACAATAAAATATTCTATAGGATGATTGCCCAAAAAGTGACAGATTCGTAAAAAGTAATAGCTTTTTACTCCCTTTCTTTTAACTCGTAGCGTCTGCTTGTCTTGATCGATTTTTAACCCTTTTCCCGTGATCCAATCAAGCTGATAATCACAAAAATTACATAACATTTTAGATTGTAAATCATTAAGGGTAGTTATTGTTTACATTAATGTAAAAATAAAAAGTATTTATTGGATAGTTTCGAAGATATAAGCCAAAATATATCGATGTTACAAAATCCACACACTTGACATTAGCCAGGTAACATTTATACAAAATCAGAAGGGCTGGCTATTGGAAGTGTGCGTCTTCAATGTAATGGCACTTGCTGGACATTGATTTGTTTATAAATCATGATTTATTTTCCATCGTGCGGGCTCTGCGCGCACACATTGGTCAAATGCAATTGCGCGCGCTTCCCCGGCGTCTTATTTCCTATCCTTTTTCACAAAATCACTGCCACAGATTGCAGAAAAGCATGAGGAAAGATGTTACACCTCAAAAAACATAACAAAAAGCATAAGGTACATATATTTATTGGATTATTGTAATCTTTCTATTAAACCATAATTGATTGCATTTTCCATTAATAGTAAAAATTTTATGAAATGGTTTTATGAAAGATAAACCAAGTTGATGCAATCAGCGCCAAGCCGATAGAATCCCAAGGTGAAATTTAGTTTACCGGAAATCTTTCTTGATGGGATATAAAGCAGACAGATTTGTAATAAATTTTTCAATTATTTATTGCCATTTTATTAATTTTTTAACGATTTTATAAAATATACATTTTCATTATAACATGTAATTAATCGAGGAGGAATGATTGCAGAGAAGCGAGATTTGGACCACGGCGGGCCGGACTGGCGGCAGCTGTGGTACAGCGGCCTGCCCGACGCGCAGCGGTCGGACCAGCCGCTGACCAACAACACGGTGGTCAACATCACGGCGCAGCTCGGCACCACTGCCTTCCTGCACTGCCCTGTCAGGAACGTGGGGGAGAGAGGGGTAAAACACTAACATAGTTATTATTATTTACACAATGTTATACACGTATCAAACTTGGTTATAACAAGTACGGATATAGGGAGATCCCTTCCAATTATTTATTTGTTCAAACAACTCAAAAAAACATAAAAAATACAATTATGTAAATAAAAAATAAACGCAGAAAATTAAATGAGTTAAACATTATAATGTTAGATGTAAAGTAAAATATCAAAAAAATACTGAATTATACATTTTGTACCTATATCCCTTCCAAAATGTTTTATCTGCCCTATAAAATCTCGAATTCAGTAAAATATAAATTGATAATCCTCGATGACTGCATTCAATTTTTTTTGGCTATTGCTACCTTTTCTTGTATGCCCCACATATGATGTAAAAAATGAAAGCGTCAACCGACGAATGGGTAAAAGATTAGTAGATTTTTATATAGAAACTATCACTGTCTCGGTATCAATTGTATGCTTATTTTTTTTTTTACATGATTAAATTTCTGTCTTACATTATTTAGTAGTAATGTCCTTGTGGAATAAAAATCAAAACATATAATTCTCTTATACAAAGTGTGTTTTTTTATGTTGAAATTTTTTATGTGTTTGATAGTTCTTCAATGACTGTTTTGGTCATTATGCAAGTGTTCTCAAAAAATGCACATTTTCTTCAGTCATCCGGTTGAGAACTCTTAAATAAGAATACACACAAAATATGTCCTTGTTAGATTTTTGACTCCCGTGTGAATCAAAACCCGTCCATTCCAGTGCGACCATAGAAAATTTCTGCTTTGTGGTATCTCTCTCGAACACATACATAGAATTATGTGTCCATGTTATGTAGGCAGCTAAAAACGGGAGAATCCCAAATACAATTTCCTGGATAACTTTGTTTATTAAAAAAAATCTACAGTGCATTGGCCAAACTAAACATTCAGATTTTATCCATTTTGTATTTACTTTTTGCCCCAGTTTTTAGTAATCTTTCCTTGCATTGTGAGATTTAAGACCTAACATTTGTCGCTACGAGTCTCAAAACTTGTCCAATGTATTGAAGATTACTGTTTCAAATACTTACTTTTCTCTTAAATTGTTTCATCTAATTTGCTTTGAATATAATAATATGATACTTAATATCACTTTGTTTCCCTGCTAAGAAAGAGCACAAAACGATCTCTTACGTTCTATGGAACAACTTTTACCTCATATAGACACGATGTGTAATGTTAGGAAATGAAGAAGAATACGTGCGGTGTTTGTTTGCGCGTGGGTATGTATGCGAGTATAAATCTATGAGGTGATTAAAAGTAATTAACTTAACCTGAATTCGTTTTGTTACCGATTAAGTTTATGTCGTTGAAAATTTTATATGCATATCGAATTATAAACAGGAGGCATTGAAAAGTTATCATAAACTCGCAGACGGTCCATATAATATTTGAGAACAAGCAGTTCGTAAAGTTATGCTGAACCGTGAGAAGCTGCAATACAGAAGTCAATATTTTTGTGAACAATGCCGCGCACAAATTTAATGCCTGATACTGCGCTTCTGTTTAACAATGAGAGTGATTTGAGAAGTTTTAGTAGCGCAGAATGCTTTAGTAGCGCATAAAGCTCTATACCAGTGTTCTCGCTACAGTTGAAGAGCTTGTTCAGCTTTTTTAAATTTTGAATAATATTTTTGATATTTAGTGATATTATACAATTTAATATTTTGTAAAAGACCTAAGAACATAAGTTAAAGCGTATTATATATACTACGTCTGTATTGAATTGAACATGATTAAAATTTAAAATATTCATTCATTGCTTAAATTTAAAATATACGTTCATAGTATTCTGGTTTGTGTTTTCTGAGGTACTAGCTGTGCCCGCGCGGCTTCGCAGGCGTAGATTTTTAGTACACTGTTGGATCGTCATAGAACTTTCGCGAACCTTCTAGAACATTCTCTTTCCAGAACTTTCAAAAAATTTGTCGCATGTACAGGAACCTTCTAGACACACCGACACATTCCGCCACTCAGTTTAGAACCTTATAGAATTTTCGGGAATTTTCTAGAACCTTCTCCTTCCCTAACTTTCTAGAGAAGGTTTTTCCGGAACCTTCTGGACTCGCCGACACAGTCGGCGTGCCCATTTTTTAAACAATCTAAAGCATTTGCGGCCTTCCCATAACAAAACGATGCTCTAGAAAGCACATTTTCGTCACCCACTCCCCACCCACGCACAGCCACCCCCATCAAACTCGCATATTTTCGATGTGACACCAAGGGCTATCCACCACCATAACAACCGGTGAGTGGTTGTGGCTGGTTGTGGAGAAAACTTGGCGGATAAGGAAACACGGGTTTCTTTATATATATATATATATAAAGATATA